>ML802531.1:137627-147912 GCA_009831015.1 Picea engelmannii | reverse complement strand
TTTTGGATAATATAGAGAATATTTGAGCCCTATGTTTTGGGATTTCAGATTTTCCTGTTTGACACATCTTCTTCGAACCAATATCCCGAACAAATGGAGATGAATTTGGAAAACCCAAGAGAGGTTTTTACTTTGAACGGGCTCATATACAATAAACTATTTCATTTTTCTCACAACTTTCATATTTTGGGATATACACACATATCATTTAACCCCTATTTTCAATAGTCTGTTGACGAGCGTTTATGACACATCGCCAATGAGAAGGATAGATCCGGGCCAGGGTTGTCTATTTAATCCAAGCTGTTTGGTATGATCTAACCTGATAGGTTTAATGGCTCTGTTAGCCAACTAGGGTCCTAAAAATAACTAAAAGGAATAAACTAACTAATGAAATGATCTTAACGATCGACACACTAATTACAAATGTACAACAAGAGTGTTAATATACAATGATGATATACAGTTTGCAAAGTTTAAATAAAGCTTCGCGAAAGTGATTGTTTGAAATGATGTTTCTTAAACCGATTAAGTAAAAGAAAAACTTATTCTAATGATCAAACTATCAAACTATTAAATAGCGAATGAACATAATTGTAATGATTTGACGAAAACAGACAAAGTTAATTAACGTCTCACTGATCAACGATACTAAGCTAAATTCATCTCTCTGTATTTGTATGAGCTCCTCTTAATCTATGTCAAGTGTAAACCTATGACAAAAGAAATCATAGTACTTCCTAAATAAATTCAAGGAAGTGTTTCATATTCTGGAGCGAGTTAATGATGACAAAAAGACAAATTAGTATATATCATGTGACCTTGAAATGTCCAATAACTGAAAATGAAAGAAATTCCAATTCTCGGGAATGGTGTTACCAACTATCTAGCATTAGATGTAAACTCAAAATAATTGAATAGATGATCAGTCACAGATATAAACTAAACCAAAAGATAATGAACAACATAAAAATAAGCATGATATAAAATATTATGTGCAGAACTGACAAAGATAATTCGACACAGATAACATTTCAAATCAAGAAATTACATGAGAAGATAATGAAAAAAATAGTGCACAGTCTACACAAGACAAAAAAGAAAGAGTAAACTGCTTTCTCATATAGTTTCAACAAAATATGTTCATCATATGATACATGAAGAATTTTTGGGATAATAGACTCTTAAAGATTGCAAAAATTAATACATAAATGATAGCAATTAACCATGTATTGATAAAACAGTTTAAAGCTAATTTAAATCAATGCATAATCAATTACTCAAAGAATATGAAGATATTATAATGAAAATAAAACTAGTTTACTCACAGGACAAAATCCATTAAGCAATCTGAAATTTCATATTCTTCTTCGAAAATACTCGTCTATTCTCCTAAAATTCCAAGCATCCGTTACTCCATTTGAAAAGAAAATGTTACAAAATAAATAATATACAAAGAATAAAGGATCAAAATCCTCCTCTGAATTTCTTGGATCTCCTGGCTCTGAACTTTCTCATATATTTGTACAATGAATGAATAGTCTGGGTGTCAGTAATAATTTCGGCCACCTGAAATTTTCCTCTTAAAGAGACATGCATATCTCTCAAATCATACATTTGTTTGGGAAAATTTCCTTGTTTGAACTAAATGGGTCCATTTCGCAAATGGGTTTTCAACCATTTCTTCAGATTCCTTACAGTTTGGCTGAAACATGTCTCGCAAAATCATCTGTCTATTATTGAACGCATTTCCAAATCTTATTTGTTGTTGCTCATAAATTATTTGCAACAATCCAATATTATTTTTGGATCAATTATCTTGAACATATTTAGATAATAAAATCAATCCATGATCAGATCCGTACCAAATAACTGATAATAGAAATCTGTGAAACAAAAAGAAACCAAATTAATAACCTAAAAATTGTGAATAAAACAAAATCTAGAATAATAAAATTAAAATTAATTTAAACTATCTATAAGTTTTAAACAAACATTGTTTATATTTTACTTTCAAACATGATCTTAAAATTCTAGAAGCTTCAAGTTGATGGAGAGGAGAAAAATATTAATTTTGTGTTTTCACAAAATCAAACAAATGATAGATAATTATTTATTTATTTTATTTTTTATTTTTATTTTGAAATGAGATGCAAATTGAAAATAGAATTTAATTAATTAAACCTACCAAATGATTTTGTGAAAATGATTTCTATTGAGAAAAAGACGAAAACATAATCATAATTTAAACTAAAGTAAAGAGTTGATAAAAATTAATGTTTTCATTTAAATTAAGATTTCTATGTTCGTCTCTCCCTCATTCAAAATTGATCAACTATGAACAAATGTCATAGAAATGATGTGTCACTTCTTCCTATAAAATCATTGTTATTAATACAAGTCTTCAACCAAGACATTTTCATAGCAGATAAATTCAATAAGGAAGAGGTAATAACAAACTCCCAAATTATGAAGCTCGTCCATCAACATAAAAAATATGTAGAAATAAAAGCAAACTGGCATTTGAATTTCATGAAATTCAAACCCCCAAAAAGAAAAGAATATAAAGTCAAACCAACCTCGAAACAAAGAAAACCAATACCAATCCAATCAAGACAAAGGAAAAAAAAACCCAAAGAATCCAATTAAAAATTTGAGGGACACCAGATTTTGATTAAAAATAAAGAAGGGGGTTGTTGGGGCCCAACAAATGGTGACTCACTAGGAGAAGCAGTTATCTCTGACCTATCAAAATTTCATCACAGGGAAGAAGAATAAGACTTGGATACAATTTTAAGTTGCTTTAAAATAAATCCACTTTAATATTGCACAATATTAAGATTAGCTCAGATTTATAGAAAAATATCAGAAAATAAGAAAATAATGCTTTTATAGAGGATTATAACCTGAAGTTGTGTTTTAATCAAAGAGTCATGATGTTTATAAAAAGACTTCAATACCGTTGACAGAACCACTGCTGCCAGCAGGTGTCCATAGCCTCGACAGGGATGCCATTTAACCCACTCAAATGCTTTAATCCCATCCAATAGTTTTATCCACATGATGTATACTTCCATTAAAGTTAATTTAAAATCATATACCTACTACCTCTCGAATCGACATTCCTTTGCTTCCAGTAGGCCTGTTTAGTACCCTGACTAAGTTTTCTTGGTATCATGTTTGCATTTACCCACTACCAGCAAGCCTGTTCAGTACCCCGCCGAGTTTACACACACTTCTCACACATAAGTGCTTCCAACCCTCTTATTCCACTTTTAAATAATAATACAATTATAGATTTATTGATGACAAAGAGAGAGGGGTGATACTGGAGGTTAATTGCAATACAAGTGAATAATTGATCATTTTTTTTTATTTGCTATCAAAATTGAAAGTTTTATCATTGTTTGGAGATTTTAGATTTGAGTTAATAAATCATCTAGAGAATGGGGAAGCACTTAAAAGTGATCTTTTAAGAATAGGGATGGTGTAAAAAGTCTAAGGATAATCGTAATTCCCAAAGATCTTGACACATTTTAGGGGTAATACTCTGACAAACACCGTTTAGGATTTCATAGCACTCAATTGACTTACAAATCAATTATCTGAGCTAAACCTTAACATCAAAAACTATTTGAACTATTTAAAATTTCTTTTAAAAACATAAGTCTTGAAATGAATGCTTCCTTCAACAATCGCTCTTTGATCAGAAATATATTTATTCAAAAAGACAGTCAAGAAGAAAGATCATTCAAAGAAAACAAAAAACACACAACAAACCAAATCAAATTTTATTAATAGGATTCAAAATCAGAAGTGCATAAAAAAAACAAAATCAAAATAGCAAAAACACACTTTCAGAAATTATTTTGGGCAAATATAAACTTTAGCTTTGGGATCTACTAGCATCCCACTGTAAAGTAAAGGAAGAACTAAATCATATAAAATCTCATGTGTGAGCAAGTTCTTTTCTTAAGATAATGATGCATAAGATGTTACTTTGACTAAGTATTATTATTAAAAATAAAAGAGACTAAAATAAAATAGAAAAATACTTATTAAGATGAGTGCAGTCCTACTCGTGGCACCTTGGGTCAGGGTTGAGTCTGCGTGAATTAATAGTTCAAATTTACTTATCTCTTTACTTTGCATTTTAAAATTTCCATGACGATAATGCGTTTTTGAAAAGAAATATTAAATGAAAAAGCAGAGAGAAAAGGATTAAAGTGGACTTCCCTGACAACATTCATATTATGGTTCTCTTGGTGTACCCACTTGTGTTCATAACTTCATTATTACAAAAAGAAAGATTGAGAAAGAAAATTGAAGGAAACCTACTCTAACTACTAAACAAATCAAAATAATGATTGAAGTTATGCTTTCAATGTAGCCATCGGAGTAACTACAATCCTGCAATGAAAACAAAATCGAATATTAGTAACAAGAATGGTAGCATATCGAAATATGACAAAAATACATCATACTTACCTTTATCATCATCATTTAAAAACAAATCAAGCATGACCTTACCATTCCCTTGAACATTCTTTCTGTATGAATCCTCCAGCCATTCTGCAATTTGTCATTATATGGGTCACAAAAACATGAAAAAATGAGATTGTGAAGCTTGTGAGAGTTATGGGGACCTGACATAACCATCAACCTAGACCGAAGTGCCCCATCCTCCCGACAATTTTCCTTTCGTTCTATATTTTTTGCATCTGAAGGATATAAAATGAGTGTGTCAAAATTACCTCTTTGATCTCTAAATAAGGTGAAGATAATCTTTCCATTCCCTGGAAAATTTTCGAGATATGAATACTCCAACCAATCTCCAATCCTGTCATAATACATGAAATTACTAACATGGGATTGTTCAAAAGAATTCACATACGAAAAATATTCCTGACGAGAATAAAGTATTAGATTATCATGGAAAGAATCTTGTAAAAAGGTCAGATCAAGATTGCGAGAACTTATCATGATATTCGAACGGAAAAGAAGTTTCCCATTCTCTTGAAACTTTCCATTGAGCTCGAATACTTAAAGATTAACTATTTGAGGTGGACTAAATGGAACAACCAACATTTTTTAATAATCATCATTGGTAATAGTATTTGGTTGATTATACTTTTCAACCTCAAATAATTGATCATTGAAAAATTTAGATCCTTCTTTAAACACAAATTGAGATGAATCGATGGAAGATGTAGTTTGGGACCCTTTCAAATCATTTCTTGATTTACCCACGAATAATTGATGAGAATAAAAATTAATATGTTCATGGGCATAATTAGTTTCCTCTTTATCTTCTATTCAGTAATCTCTATTAATTTGTACTTGATTATATAATGTTGAATTCTCTCCAAGGTAATACAGTACACACAATTGCACAACATTAGGATAAAAAATATCATTGTAGAAGGAATAATATGTATAAGAATTGAGGAGATGAAATGCATCTCTTGAAATGATAGGTATATGTGTTTCAAATTCTGGTTTTGTTCCCTCTCCTTGAATAAACAAATCATCTCTCATCACATGTTCTTTTAAAGAACATGAGATATTTTCCAAGACTAAATCATGTTCATCATAAAAGGGTGAATGTGAGAGAAAATTACYARAATTAGATGATTCATTACTAGTTTGACCAATRCTGTCATCTCCCACTAATTGATCTTGAACCTGTTCACATGAGTGAGGGGAAGTTTTACTCACAAAAAGATTACCAAATTCACATTCCATCTCTTTTAMTTTAGAAACAATTGTAATATCTTGGAGAGTTTGACCACGGTCTCCTTTTGAATTCAATGTTCCTTCCTCAATAGAAAAATASATTATTGGCAAAGAAATATTAGAGGCGACACACATATCTTGTAAAATGTCATGTTGCTCCTGATCTGCCAAAATGAAGGAAGTTGACAAAAAATGTGGTGCTTTAATGACTTCAAGATCATCATGAACTTTTAAAC
This sequence comes from Picea engelmannii, assembly GCA_009831015.1. Taxonomy (NCBI): domain Eukaryota; kingdom Viridiplantae; phylum Streptophyta; class Pinopsida; order Pinales; family Pinaceae; genus Picea; species Picea engelmannii. Next base: position 141,940 of record ML802531.1, on the reverse strand, counting down.
CATTTTGATATTGAGTATTAGTTCTCAATTCAGATTGGTTAACAATTAATTGATCTTGCTTGTCTGAGAGAGAAATGAGATATTGAAACTATTCATTAATAAGAGGCATTTATTTCAAAGGGAATCTAGTACAAACATGTCTGAACCTAATTGAAAAATCATTGAATGATTCATCATTTTCTTTCCTTAAGAAACTTAATTCTTCACTTAATTCATCATAATCATAATTGTTAAAATCTGATAAAAACTCAATTACAAACTCAGACAAAGAATTAATCGAATTAGCTGAAAAATATTTGAACCAATATTTAACCTGACCTCGGAAGGTGAGAGAAAACAATCTACATATAACATTAGGATCAATGATATTATGTTTTAAACAAGTATAATTTTTTTTAGAAATATGGTCTACTGCAGATGTGTTCCCTTCACCATCAAAGGTGAGGTCTAAAAAGAGATCAACTGTCTTGTTGGGAATAAATGGTAATGAGACATTGCAAGCATGTTCCAACACAGTGATTTGGGGAGCCATGTTAAATTAAATACATTCGAAATAAAGACTCCTTCAAGGCCATCTTGTCAGTTTGGTCTGCATTCTAGTGCATTTCAAGATGACATAGAAGAGGAATTTATAAATATGGAATTATGATAGGTTGAGGGGTGAAACATTTAATCATTAAATTTACCTCGACCCTCCTTCTAGTACCATTTGTTGACGGGCGTTTATGACACATCATCAATGGGAATGATAGATCTGGATCGGGGTTGTCTATTTAACCCAAGCCGTTTGGTATGATCTAACTTGATGGGTTTAATGGCTCTATTAGCCAACTAGGTTCCTAAAAATAACAAAAAGAAATAAACTAACTAAAGAAATAATCTTAATGATCGACACACTAATTGCAAATGTACAACAAGAGTGTTAATATACAATGATGATATAAGCAAAAATAGACATTTTGACCAGCACAATGAAAGAAATGATGAAAAAAGTTATCATGAGAAATGAAATTGTTGTCCAAAAGCATCATGTTCCATTGATTACAGAGAAAGAAAGGGTCATTGTTCCCAAGCATTTTGCAGCTCACCCTTGGTGTCCTAGATCACATAAAGAATATGTTATGTATTCAATTCACAACATGGACACAAATGAAAATCCAAATCATCTCATAGAAGAGACATCACCTGATTCAATGTGTATGATTGATGACCTTTCTTACCTGGATAATCTACCCAAGTATGATCAATATGATGACGATTATGTGGTTGAAATAGATGCCAACTGTTCAAAACAACCTGTGGCATGCTTTTGGGAGAAGGAAGCTCAGTTACAACTCAAATATGACAATCATTTTGTGCATATTAATTATGAAATCAATGAGGAAAATGTAGAAAAATCTCAGAGTAAGTGGAAAGTCTTTTCCCTTATGTTTATCTTCATTTCAGTTTCTTAGAGAAAACTATAAGCAAGTTGTCGATAGTAGGGATGGAGAGATGTTCTGATCAATCAATTGAAGATGTCATTGATGATATGGAAGTTGTTCTAGAACCATAATTGTAGCCCTTGAGCTACATTGATTTTGAAATTCCAGATGAAAGCTTAGATCCTGAAACAGAATATGAGTTAATTCAAAATAATTTTGTACCATTAAGATTTAATTCATTTTAGTTTTTAAAGAATAATCTTGATCATGTCCTAAATGATAAACACATAGAAAAATATGAAGTGTCATTGAAACCAATGCAACGATCATCCCAATTTCGACATGATCCAATAACTGATGTGTTGGATGATCTTTGTAGTCAAATTCTTGTTCCATTGGCCAACTATGATCTTAAAAATAGTTGTGATATAGACTTAATTAGGCAACCATCTTCATGGTCTTGTTCAACATGAGTCTCATTTCAAAGTTCAACAGAACATTTGCAACAATATTAGGAACTGTATAATGGTGTAAAACACATATGTGCCATACCCAATTATGACCGTAAATTTGATGAAAGCCAAGAAATAGGTTGTGTCTTTCCTCATCCCATAGGAGACTACATGGAAGATTTTTTCAGCATAAATGATCAATCATGTTTTTAGCAGTGGCCATTACACTTTGCAGTTTTGATTCTGTGGACAAAAGGTCAAGTTGTCCTTTTGATTGTGCTAACAAACAGTCACACAGTCCACTTGTTTCAACAACTACTTGACTGGCTTCATTGGCATTTTTTTATTATTTGATTCAACATGTTTTTTAGTAGTGTAGGGTAGGTAGCAATGTACAAATAAGCTCAACTCTTTGAACATTCCTTTCAACAATTTTTTCAATCTAAATTTCAAATTGCAGTACAGTTTCCATTTTAGCGTGCATTTCAAATTTCAGTCTTCAGTTTGATTTGGTTTCAGTTGAAGGATCAGAGCATGCACAAGTTGTTGAATAAAGTTTTGGGATCAACCCAATAGATAAGGCATTAGTTTGCAAATTCAGAGTTTTTTGGTTCTTGTCACCTCGTGAAATATTTTCGATCCCCAGGTGAATCCTATGTTAGGGTCTTATAATTGTAATAAATCTGATGATTAAGATATCATTTGTTGCTCTCATGATGAAGCTCCTGGCTTGCTAACTCGCCTCGCTTCCCTCTCCATTTTGCATCATCCTTCACCCATATTCCTGCTACATCATCTACTTATCCTTGCCAACCCATCTATTTTCGTTCCTCTAATCCCCTTTCCATCCATTGACTTCATCATTCTCCCACCATTCTTCCCTAAATAAAACAAAGTTAGATAACCCATGATAAATAATTAAATAAAATATTAATTAGTTGAATAACTAATTAAATTAATAATTTAAATAATTAGCAATCAGGTTAGTTTGTTTAAGTTAGAAATTAGGTTAGTGTAATAATAAATTAAAATAAAACACACACACACACACATATATATATATATATATATATATATATATATATATATTTAAGTAAGAAATATATTATATTAAGATCCTACTAGAGGCAAAAAAGAGTTCCAAAAACACAGTGTTAGGTCTGCTGAAATTGCTGGGCTACCCCAATAGAGGGGAAACCAACCCAGTCATCATCTTAGTCAGCTTAAACAGAGTAATAAACCATACAGAGTAATGTCTAAAACAAAGTGGACCCCCATAGAAAGAAACAACCAGTTGACATGATTTCTAAACAAACAGAACCTAGACACCTGATGCGTAACCTGGCCAGGTGGCGTTGAGGTCACCTATCCAAGGTTCCTCTTCTACAATCGTCGTCCCGTCCCCCCATTGGTCCTTGACCTCCTTCTTCATCTCATCTCCCCGGTCGTGCCTCACAATGTCTTTCTCATCCATCGCTGCGCTCCCAGTTCTCTGTAAATATGGCTCTGCTGCACACTGCATCACCACATCTCCAGTCGTGGTAGCTGCGCCGTGTCCCTGTGTCGAAGTCGTGCTCACCTTTGCCTCGCCTTCGGCGGTGTCTATGTCGGGTGCCTGCTTGAAGGTTACTTCTTCCAGGGTCGAGAGGAAGGTCTCATGCAGTGAGGAGAGGAGCTGGAGGAAGAGCGTGACCCTTCCATTCGAAAGTTGTAGTTGGAACTGCAGGTCCTCGACGCCCTGGCGAAGCTCGAATACCAGGCCGTAGAGAATAGCCAATTTATATTTTACCTTCTCGCCCATGGTTGCATCAAAAGGTGGGATCCCATAACTCCCAGGCACCCGCGTCGGAGGTGGTGGCTCTTCGCCTAAGGCTCATGGGAAGGTTGAGCGCTAAGCAGAGTCCAGTTCAGTCCCGGAAGGAGCAAGGAGTAGGCGCTGAGAAGAGCATGGTGACAGAGGAATCATTTCCAGGTAATTGATGCTTGCAGTCGGCGGAACTGGAGGGGTATTACTGGGCTGCACCTCCTGGAGGTGAAGGGAAGTTCCAGAGGGAGGCATATTGTGCAAGAAGAAAGAGGGGTGCCGAGGTCTCCAGGGAGAACCTCGCCGTGGTTTCCCTTTCAGACGCCGCTTGTGCTTAGGCATCGATTTCACGCAGCTAAGGTCGCAGGGATGGTCATGGTAGGGAGCCTCCAGGGACTGGTGGGCGCACTTATACGTCGGCCATAGCAGCGGGGGAGGAGGCTCTTCCAGCCACCAGCAAAAACAATGACACCAGAGAATAACACCGGAGAATAACACCAGAGCCATATCGAAATGCGGAGGTCGAGTGCAATAACGACCCTTCCCATCGCCATTAGAGTGCATTAATACCTCCGGAGGGTGGTGGATGGAGGCACGAGCCCGTCACGTGGCTCCGTGCCCCGTTGGCAACTG
>ML802531.1:119375-131518 GCA_009831015.1 Picea engelmannii | reverse complement strand
GAAAGTGATTGTTTGAAATGATGTTTCTTAAACTGATTAAGTAAAATAAAAACTTATTCTAATGATCAAGCTATGAAACTATTAAATGGTGAATAAACATAATTGTAATGATTTAATGAAAACAAACAAAGCTAATTAACATCTCATTGATCAACAATACTAAACTAAATTCATCTCTCTGTATTTGTATGAGCTCCTCTTAACCTGTGTCAAGTGTAAACCTATGACAAAAGAACACATAATACTTCCTGAAGAAATTCAAGGAAGTGTTTCATATTCTAGAGTGAGTTGATGACAACAGAAAGAAAAATAATTATATATCATATGACCTTGAAATGTCCAATAACTAAAAATGAAAGAAATTCTAGTTCCGAGGAATGGTGTTACCAGCTATCTAGCATCAGATGTAAACTCAAAATACTTGAATAGATGATCATTCACAGATATAAACTAAACCAAAACATAATGAACATCAAAAAGAAAAGCATGATAAACCATATTATGTGCATAACTGACTAAATCTAATTCGACACAGATAACATTTCACATCAATAAATTACATGAGAATACAATGAAAAAAGCACTGCACAGTCTACACAGGATGAAAACCAAAGAGTAAACTTCTTTCTCATATATTTTCAACAAAATATGTTCATCATATGGTCCAGGAAGATTTTTTTGGATAATAGACTCTTAAAGATTGAAAATATTAATACATAAATGATAGAAATTAACCATGTATTGATCAAACATACTAAAGCTAATTTAAATCAATGCATAATCAATTACTCAAAGAATATGAAGATATTATAACGAAAATAAAACGATTTTCTTCACAGAACAAAATCCATTAAGCAATTTGGAATTTCATATTCTTCTTCGAAAATATTCGTCCATTCTCCCAAAATTCCAACAATCCGTTACTCCATTTGAAAAGAAAAGGTTATAAAATAAATAATATATAAAGAAGAAAGGATCAAAATCCTCCTCTGAATTTCTTGGATTTCCTGGCTTTGAACTTTCTCATATATTTATACTATGAATGAACTGGGTGTCACTAATAATTTCCGGCACTTGAAATTTTCCTCATAAAGAGACACAGATATCTCTCAAGTCTTGCATTTTTTTGGGAACATTCTTGCTAGTAAGCTAAGTGGGTCAATTCTGTAGATGGGTTTTCAACCGTTTCTTCAGATTCCTTACGGTTTGGTGAAAACGAGTCTCGCAAAATCGTCTGTCTTTTCTTGAACGCATTTCCAAAATCGTATTTTTTGTTGCTCATAAATTATTTGCAGCAATCCAATATTGTTTTTGGATCAATTATCTTGAACGTATTTAGATAATAAAATCAAGCCATGATCAAATCCATACCAAATAACTGATAATAGAAACCTGTGAAACAAAAAGAAACCAAATTAATAACCTAAAAATTGTGAATAAAACAAATCTAGAACAATAAAATTAAAATTAATTTAAACTAGCTATAAGTTCTAAACAAACATTCTTTATATTTTCCTTTAAAATATGATCTTAAAATTATAGAAGCTTCAAGATGATGGAGAGGAGAAAAATATTAATTTTGGGTTTTCACAAAATCAAACAAATGATATATATATATATATATATATATATATATATATATATATAATTTTATTTTGAAATGGGATGCAAATTGACAAAATAATTTAATTAATTAAACCTACCAAATGATTTTGTGAAAATGATTGCTAATGAGAAAAAGACGAAAACACAATCATAATTTAAACTAAAGTAAACAGTTGATAAAAAATAATGTTTTCATTATTAAGATTTCCATGTTCGTCTCTCCCTCATTCAAAATTGATCAAATGTGAACAAATGTCTTAGAAACGATGTGTCACAATAAACGTTCTTCCCGTAAAATAATTGTTATTAATCCAAGTCTTCAAACAAGCCATTCTCATAGCAGATAAATTCAATAAGGAAGAGGTAATAACAAACTCCCAGATTATGAATCTCGCCCATCAACATAAAAAATATGTAGAAAGAAAAACGAAATGGCATTTTAATTTCATGAAATTCAATCGAAAAAAAAGAAAAGAATATAAACTCAAACCAACCTCGAAACAAAGAAAACCAATATCAATCCAATCAAGTCAAAGGAAAAAAAACCCCGAAGAATCCAAGAAAAACTTTGAGGGACCCTATATTTTGATTAAAAATAAAGAAGGGGGTTGTTGGGGCCCAACACAGTCCGACCCTTTTTTCATGGCAGACAGTTCAGAACTTTGTGGAAATTGTTTCTATTTTTGGCCAGGTTGTTGAATTCGACCTCCTGATCTTGGGGGACAATTTTTTCTATATATTGTTATAATTTAAACACGAAGAGGGTTGGTTAGTGTGGAATTTGAGAAGTTGAAGACCAACATTGTAATGTAGCGCACAGTGAGCATATTTTTATTTTCCAAATAATAAAATCATAGGATTCTTGTGTCAAATACCCCGGTGATGTGTTTTCTTATGTAATTGTTTTTCATTTATTCACAATCACATTTTTGTCTGAATTGTCTTTAGGAATTAAAAGAACAAAATTTGTTGAATTAGATAGTATGTTCTGGTTTTTGATAATTTCTATGTTTTTCTCTAAGATACATGTGGAGAATTCTTAATTGCTCTCCATCTTCTATTGATTTTGTTTCCTATCTCCTATTCCTCCTTTCATTTAAAACTTTGAGATCCAATGTTTTGACTACCTTTCCTTGCAAATTAACCTTACAGAAATTGGATTTGATTAATTTGTTGCTATGACTCCATAGCCCAATGGTTCTTCTTCTCTGATCCTACCCAAATATTTAAATCAAAACCCTGAACTAGATATCTAGCCTAATATTTTCTTTAAAACAAAGCTAAAACTATTAGAGAGAGCCCTCTATGGGTCTAGGGGGATAGATCCTGGACTCCAAAGCAGTTTTTGGTTACCTCTGTCAATTTCTTCCTTGGCCTGAGAAATTACAGAGTGCTAACAACACCCCCACATAAACCCACAAATCCCATTAACTTTCCCATGAGTCCCTAGCCTAATTTCTATTCCAATTTCACTAAAACAAAAGTAAAAAATGGTGCCAATGAAAATTCCCACATGCCTAGCACCTTGGCCTCTAGTGAGAATACCTTCTGAAGCTACAAAAAGAATCAACATACTCCACCAAATGCATTGGGAATTGGGTAGTTACAACCATCCAAATTCTCATCCATTTTGGAAATGTGCATTGGAAACTTAGATAGTTGTAGTAGTTAAATTCCTCAAACATTTGAAGTGATTTTTCTTCCATCATGCAGTTAGTCTACTATTTTTCACAAAATTCTTGTAATACATACGACGTCATGATTTTTAGCATTCTAACAGAATTTCCCCTCACTTGGAGGTGTAGTGCTAATGTTGCAACAACTTGTTACAACATGTTACAACAATGGTGTTACAACAATGGGAGTTGCAACACTTATCTCACCTTACACAACTTGAAATTGATTTTTTTTGGTTGATGTTGATTGCTCGAGGCAAAATATGCTCATGCATCATAGTCTAAACTCCATCATAGCTTCTCTAATAGTATTGGTTATGTGAACATTATGCACAATTTTCTTGAGTATGGACTTTCTGAAGAGGAACTCCAGTTTCATCAATAACCTGTCTTACAAAATGGTATTTAACCAACACATGCTTGGTATTACTATGATAATATGGATTGATGGTCAAAATGATAACACTTTGACTATCACAAAAAACATTCACCTTGTCTTGCACATTTCCAAACTCACTGAATAGACCCTTTTATCAAATTTCCTCCTTGCATGCATGTGAACCTTGCAAGAGTAAATAAATAACCTAAAGTAGATATCCTTTTGTCCAAGTCACCTGAAAAAAAAGAATCATCATAACCACAAACATAATCACTACAACCATTATAGGTGATACAATAAGCACTTGTGCCTCTAAGATACTGAAGCACCCATTTCACTGCTTCCCAATGCTCTCTACTTGGATTTTTCATGTATCTATTGATGACACCAACATAATATGAAATATATAGCCTTGTACATACCATCACATACATTAAACTTCCTACAACACTAGCATAGGATACACAAGCCATCTAATCATTTTCTTCTTTATTACTAGGGCATAAACTTGAAGAAAGATTAAAATGGGAAGCTAAAGGGATATTTACTATTTCAGTTTATTCATACTAAATCTTGGAAGTATCTTGTCTACATACTTATGTTGTGATAACTAAATCTTAACATGTTTCATGTCTCTATGTATTTCTATGCCCAAAATTTGTTTTTCTTCTCCTAGATCCTTCATATCAAAAGTCCTAGCCAACTGAGCTTTTAACCTATTGATCTCAACCATGATTTTGCAAGCATATCATCAACATATAACACTAAGATAATGCATATACCATTTTTAAATTTTTGAAGTAAACACAATTGGTCATACTCGTAAAATTTTGGCTCACCACAAAGACATCAAACTTCTTGTAGCATCGTCTAGATTGCTTTAAGCCATACAATGGATTCTCAAGTTTGAAAAAAAAAACTTTTGTAATCCTAAAAAACACCCTTCTTGTCCTTCCATATATATGTACTTATCCAAATCTCCATGTAAAAGGCCGTTTTAACATCTAGCTTCTCTAACTCAAGATCAAGTAAAGAAACTAGTCCTAATGCTATACTAATAGAAACAATATTAACAACCGATGATAATTTTTCATGGAAATCAATACCTTTCTTTTGAGAATACCATTTTCCATCAGTATTACTTTGTACCTTTCAACTTTATGATCAAATCCCTTTTTCAATTGGTAGAATCATTTGCTACCATGAGTTTCCAATTGAATTTGTTGATTTTTTGGTACCTGTTCCTGTTTCATTTAAACTTCTACTATGTATGATTTTATGAGATGATATTCATGAAATAATACATATCTACTAATGATGATATTGTGGGAAGTAGGATCCCACAATATGTATCCCCTAACTCCATCACCATAACCAACAACAATATACTTCTTTTATTTGGGGTCCAACTTAGAACGCCAATCTTTAGAAATAAGCATATAAGAATCACAATTTTTTTTTTTAGACCTGAGTAAGCACACGAATGACCCATCCATACCTCTTCAAGAATCTTATATTCTATTTCAATTGATGGTGACCGATTTACTAGATAGAAAGATGTAGTGACTAGTTCTTCCCACAACAATTGTTGAACCTTGGCATTACTGAGCATGCTCCTTTATTTCTCTAGAAGAGTCATGTTCATGCATTTAACCATGCCATTTTTCTATAGAGTGTAAACTATGGTTTATGCCTTTCAAGATAAAATTCCTTGCAATAATTTTCAAATTCCAAAGATGTGAACTTTTCCTCAATTTTTTTTCTCTTAAACACATGATTGAACTGTTAGTTCTCTTTTCAACCAAAACTCTAAATTTCTTATTAAACACATCATATTTTATTTTGAGAGTATAGACTCACACCTTTATATATTATTCATATATACATGTTTTTGGACTTATGGGATGACCCAAGTTCTACCTTAGTTCTCCAACAAAACCCTTATCACCATCGACCCTTCTGGTAAACCAAAACGATACACCGTGCATAGAGTGCACAACACAGTCTCACCTGAGATGGTTTGTGGGTGACTAAAGGACACAGGTGTATTCAGTCATGGAAGGGATTGGGGTTGTTCTTATTACTCTTATTTCTACTTAACCATGCATTCTATTACAATATTCATAAGGTCCATTAATTCATAGCATTCATTCTGGATATCTATTCTAGTGTGCACTGTAAATAAAACCATTCATTCATCTATATAACCATTCAATCATAAATATAGAAATAATAAAACATTAAGACATATTGCAACACAAAGGTTTACTGTGGTTCACCCCCTCGGGCCTACGTCCACAAAGATATTGTTTTATTTCTTCTTCTTCATCAAAAGGCGTTGCCCGCATTACATCATAAGATGCTAGAGAGTAATGAGGCAGAAACAAGTCACACTAAGCTCCAAAACTTGTGACCTAACCCTTAGTTACATTGAATCTATCTTACCTATGCAGCTCTTACCAAAACACAAACTCAAAACTCAAAAAGGACTCTAAAAGATACTAAAGATATGATAATTCTCTCACTCTCGCTCCTTATATAGATGCCTCAACCTATTTTATATATTTTATATTTATACTATAAAATTGGTTTAAAAACCCTTATATTACATTAAAACACCCAAACCCTAGCATGGCTAGGTTTTTCCACATCTGCGTTGGGTTTCTGCAAATCCTCTCACGCGCACTCTTTTTCTTCAAAATATGGCGCACTCTCCTTCTTGGTCCAATATGCCTCGTTTTCTACGTTGTTCTCAACCTTTTCTCCAAAATTAACTCTTATCTCAACATAAGCATGTTCCAATGGGCCCCTAACACTAACATGTGGCTCATCTTGAGCCACTTAGTTCACCTTCTACAGTGTTACCTCCAGCATATAAAACTTCTCTTCCAACTCCATCAATTCTGCCTTTTTCTACACATTCTTTTCTATAAGGGTATTCAATACTTTTGATGTAGTGTGCTCCTTTAGAATTTGTGTTCTCTCTATGTGCACCTATTCAATTCTAACTTTTTCCACTTCCATTGTTGTTATCATTCGCTCTGATTATTCTTGTAGTGGCTCCAGGTGAGTCTATCATGATTGTTTTTCTTCTTGTGTAATTTTTACCTCTTCCTGTAGGTTTTTCAAATCTTGCGTGACCTTCCATCTCAGGGATATGGCCATGGTATTCTACCTCTATTTTATGTATTAAACTGCAACATTCAGTTTCTCTTCTTTCTGCTTCAATTGCCAGATCTTTTCATCTTCTGCTAGGCTTGTCCAGAAATGCACAGTCTTTTCATATAGTTATGTTTTATCCTTAACTTCTAGTGAAAAATGAGATATTGTTTCTATGTATTGATCCTCCCTTTCAGATATGACCTATGGCGGTGTGGTTGGTGTTATATTTTCCAAAAATTCCCTTATCTCTTGCTTCTATTCTTCCATCGCCCGGGCTAAATTTTGTAGCTTCTCATCTACGCAGATTTCCCTTGCTATTGCAATCTCTGGAATTTTCTAGAAGACTTCTTCGAGTCTTTTCTCCATTTTATCTGCGCACTATTTTTATTTTTCTTGTTCCATTCTTACCTCTGTAAGGATTATATCTCGTACTTCCTTAGCATCCCTGGTTTCCTCTACGTCTGTTGCATCTATCCTTTCCCTAGACCATACTTTGTGTGCCACACTTATCTATAGTTTGTATAGGGCCTTTGTTGGTATCATTGAAAATACCAACTCCATATGCTCGACATCCTTAAGTTGTATCTATGCCATATATTCATCTACTCACAACATGTCCTTAGTAATATTGAAAGTTGCACTGGCCACTGTTGTGATCTCTATTGTTTTCCCTTTGCTCTGCATTGTTTGTCGCTGAGTTATGTCTTCATTCTATGCCTTAGTCATGCATATTTTCTCTAAGATGTGTCTGACCTATATCAATTTGTGCATTATTCTTTCCCTTTGTTCCTCTGCCTCCTTGTATTCTTCCATGATGTAGTCTTGTACCCTTTCCATGACTAGTTCGACATCATCTTATGCTATCATGTATTCTAGGGCTTCCTTGTGTGATTTCATCTACTTGCACAACCCACCTATATGTACATCTGATATATTTTGGGGCCTTGACTGTGTTGCTTGTGTTGTACCTGGGGTATCTGGTATATCCCTTTCTGCTTATCCCTCTTGCATAGGGATGATGTCCTTCTTATGTTCCAAGCCATTAATGGGAGTTGCATGGTCTTTTTTCTATGTGAACGAATTGGGGATAGGATTCTTCTTTGTTGTTGTGCTCCCTTATGTTGAATTTTTGTGTTGTGTTTTGCTCCTTGTCTGACAAGATGGGGTAATTTTCAGTTGCGATGAACCTGCTTCCAATGGTTGTTTATCCTTGGATGAATGCTTATCCTTTTCTTGCAGGCCTGGAATCTTCCAGTCGTCTTTCCAGTCCTTCATCACCCACTTGAATTATTCTTCTATGGTGCAATACCTCATCTGTAGACACTCGTTTGTTGGATCCATTTTTTCCTGAATCCACTTGTTATGTCACGAGGCTTTAAAGTTGGCTATTGGTTTATACTATTCCACCACCTATGGTGGGATCCTCCAAGTCTCTGCTAGATTCTCCTGGATTTCTTCAAGGTATGTCTTGAAAATGATGGTATTTTCTTATCTGTATTTTGCAATGGTGTTGTGCCATAATTACTCATACTTCACTGCGCGACACCTTCCAGTTCTCTACAGAAACAAAGTGTACTTGGAGTGATTTCTACCCACTAGTGCAATCAAAATGATCAGCCAAGAGTAATGGAGATTCATTCCTATATCTTGTGTGTATCTACAATCGTCCAAAAATTAATTCAAAAAGTTGTTGGCAAGCAATCCGAATTTTTCCACTGTCCTATAAGCTGCCTATACCAATGTTTTGCAAACATCATTTTTTCATCGCAATTTTCAAATAAACGGCACTTTTATTTTTGCGACATTTGCACATTTTCCTTCGTTTTGTTTTCACGACTGTAAGCATGAAAACTTGGTCTTTTGTAGTCGCATTAAAACCATTATTTGAACTGTCGTTATCCTTCTTGTCGATATGCCTATTGCGCTTACATTTCACTTATTATTGTGCAGCTGGAAAAACTTTCGAACTATACTCATTGGACATTTTTGGATTGATTGTGTGACTTGGTTTCATTGAGTTTGTAATGCATTGGCATTTCGATTTGCATTTTATTTGACCTACTTGACCTTTGGTTTCATGAAAATACATAGGTGTTATGGTTAAATCCTTTATATATATCTTTTAATATAATACCTATGTTCGTGTTTTCATAACTATTGGCATGTTGATTATATGAAGACCCATTGGCACATTGGTTAAACTCTTGATATGATCTATTACAATACATTGGCGCATGGTTAAATATTTGGTATCGGTTTCAAATTGTATGTTGATGGTTTAAAACTATGGAACAACATTGATTGTGCGCGTTGGTTTATACACTTACCATTGGTTTCATTGGTTGGCCAAGTGACATGATTGCTGAACTATACTATAATGGGTAGAATAGCTATAAGCCGACGATTGTACTTTGGCAATAACTATTATGCATGGCGGAGATAAGCTCCACCACCTTCGCACGATGACATTTATGCCTATCCCTTATCCTCGTTTACCTCTGTTAGCTCAGGTAACCCTTCATGCACTCTACTCCTGTGTATGCTATGACCCAAACCCTGGCTCATTTACCGTGTGCTCAGCTCCATGGCACTGGTGGTGTGAATTGAACTGAACGGTAGCCAAGCCTTGCTATTATTTGACAATGCCTAGAAATACTTGGAGGATAACGGTTGGCTCACCTTCGTGGAGAGGTTTGAGGGTTTTAACTTATTTGTGGCACAACAGTTCGCTCTAAATTTTGATGACTGTAGAGCCAAGGTGGGTGACATCCAGTTGGAAGTCGATGAGAAGTTTATTAGTTCTGCTACAGGGTTACCATCCTCAGGACAACTTTGGTTCAAAAATTCTAAGGTCGAGGAGGTGCCATGGCCACTACTATTTGTCTCGCGAAAGGTCACATCTTGTGACATAGGTATTCCCATCTCTGCACTTAAACCTCGATGGCATGATATTTTGATGGTTTTCAAACAATTCGTGACCTGTGAAGGTCGATATGGACTCATCTTTCTCTACCACCTACGTTTGTTAATGGATTTTATGGGATACCCGTTGAATATGCCCTATTACTTCCAGCGTAGCCTATATAAAATGTCTAAAAGGTTTAAAAGGGAGAAGGCCGACAGTAGCCTGTTCCACCATGGACTCATTAAACTTATAATTATTTATCACTTGAGTTTACACGGTGATAGTTGGAGAGCTTTCATCGCTCGAAATGGTTTTGATGATACAGACCCTGTCCAGGTTGACAAGCTTGTGGTAAATGAAACCAAGGTCAGGCCACCCATTCCCTTCCATGTCTTACTTCCCTCTCCTAAACCCTCGGACGACCCTGATGTTGACTTACCTGACGCTATGAATGAGAAGGCCGAAACTATTAAAAATCCTGTAAGAAAAAAGGCCAAGGCAAACCTTACTGTTGATGCCAAGGGTAAAAAGAATGCTTGGCTGATTTTGAGAATGGCTAGGACCAAACCTAAACCCTCAGTTGAGCAGAAGCTCATAATCCTTAGTGAGGATTCAGACTCTAACATAGAATGTTTCCTAGCCAGTGAGTACCCTTACTCACAAGGTTTATGCCCCAAGCCACCTTATGATTTCGTTTCTAATCTTCCCCCTTTCCTAAGAAATGATCCAAGCTACCCTGGGATCAAACTGCCTAACGAAACCCTTGGCAATATAGTCAAACCCTCACCTTCACTTTTGAAGCCCACACAGTCATCTTGTGACCAATGTGATTTGTGGTTGGAACGATACTACATCGACGTTCCCATACTCCAATCGAAAATCCAATTATTGGAAAATCAAGTTGCAGTATTGACCAGTCAATGAGACAAGCTCCAAGCAACTGATACAGAGCAGAGAACCATTGGTTCCATCATTTTCAAGAATGTTGAATCGGCCACAGCCGTGGTCAACTCCAAATTGTCATGATCAAGCTGTCTGCTCGCCATACATGTATGATTTTCGATATCGTTTTAGCTTTGTGAATGACCAAGATTAATATACTCATTTGAATTGGGTCTTCGAATAGCTATGTTTATATTTCAAAATGGCTCTGTCATAATGTGTTCATCCTATATACGTTTCGCTTTGCTAAAAATAAATGAAATTTCATCTTGGATATATGATTTGATTATTCCCAGTTTAGCCATTGATAGATTTTATCGGATTTGAATGGTTTTCGTTTGGATTTGATTTATTCGACTGTCTGATTGAGTTAACGAGATTGATGGTTTTCTTTCAATTGAATTCGTTTTGTATCTACTCTGAACAGGAAGTTTTTCATGATCAATTTAGAATACGACCATGTTTGGATTTGATTTCGTTACAGTTCATATGCTGTGATTGGCAAACGATTTCAATGAGATTGGTTGTTACGATCTTTTAATATGCTGTGTCATGTAATCTTCTAAAAACAAGAATACAACTCTGTTCAGTTTCAATTTGGAAAGAACTACTCTGTTTCGTATGAAAACAATGTTCTCATTTAAGCCTGTGCAAATGCGCCCGAATCGCGGAATGGTTTTGATTCATAATAACTATGTTAAAACCTCAACTGTTTGATTCGCTCTTATTCTGATTGGATTATCCCATATCTTGAGTTTGCAAGATGATTTTATGAGTTGTATTCGTATTATAATTGCTGCTCTGTTTGATTTTGATTTGTAAAGCGAATTGGTCGACCTAGGTTATCTTTATCAAATCTGGTTATAATTCGTTTGAATGGAACGATTTTGATCAAAGTCAATCGATCCTGTTTGCCCAATTTGCAATAACAAATGATCGGATAATTATTACGAATTCTGTTATCAATTATTTGATCCTGTTATGATTTTATTTGAGCTGATTTTTGCACCAGTTTGAGTTAACCCACTCATGGCATGAATCATTTGCTATGACATTACAGTTATAACGATTTGAAAATGATCTTGTTTGGATTCGATCGTATCCCCTGTTGATAAGGCATCATAACAATTGCCTATGATTTGTTTTGATTATATCAATTTCAAATTGATGTCAAATGATTTCACAACTGTTGATTACAATTATGTTCATTTGATTTTGTGGCAACAAAAGAAACATAGTACGCATATCTCTATGATCATTTGATTGATCTTGATCCTGTTTGATTTGGAATGGTATAACAATTTCAAATCGATTGATTCGTTTTCAAATATCTATTGGATGTTAATTGAATTTAATTCTTTAAAAAGATTTTCAATCGATTTTAATGCTGATTCTGTGTCTTATTTAGACCAGCTACAGAATCGCAAGATTCTGTAGCTAGTCTATAGAATTAGATTTTTATTATTTTATTAAT
>ML802531.1:57275-114535 GCA_009831015.1 Picea engelmannii | reverse complement strand
ATATAAGGAAAAATAAAAGAATATACTTTTTCCTATTATAAAGAAAAATAAAAGAATAAAAACAAAATATTATTACTAGTCAGTGCGTACATCAATATCCACTATTTACAACCATGCAACCACAAGTTATTTTGTACAACATTTTTCGTACGATTATAGGTGCAGTAACTTTACTATTAATTATACCAATCCATACTACTTCCATAGAAGTAAAACGGTAAATTGCCACCGTTTAACAAAAAGTCGTGACCTTTGTTAAAACAAAACATATAGGAAAAAAATTAATTAACTTCTATGTTATATTAATTTGAAGAAGTGAAGAATATTATGGTGAAAAATATAAAAGGAGGATATATAATAAAAAAGTCAAAATTTTTAATTAACAAAAAAGAAAGTTGTTTTAAAAGTTCACAAATTCAGTGAGTTAAGGAAGGAGTATAACTAAAAGATTTCATTTGGGAAGTGTGAANTATGGTGAAAAATATAAAAGGAGGATATATAATAAAAAAGTCAAAATTTTTAATTAACAAAAAAGAAAGTTGTTTTAAAAGTTCACAAATTCAGTGAGTTAAGGAAGGAGTATAACTAAAAGATTTCATTTGGGAAGTGTGAAGATAATATTAAATTATTTTTCATTAATTACCAAGGAAGAAAAAGATATTAAGTGAATATAAAATTACTTTTGGTAAAGTATAAAAAAATATTCAAAGTTTTTGAAATCTATATATATAAAGAAGAATTATCAAGGATTATTTTCTTAAAAGAGTATAAATGAATATTAGAGGAATATATATATTAAGTCAAGAAGCTTAAGTCTTATTATTATTAAAGGGATATTATAATAATTATAAGGTCAATTTAAATTTAAAAAATGGGTTTTAAGGAATGAATAATTTTTGGTAAAAATCATCTAACCAGATGCATCAGATTATTAACATTTAGAGGAAATATTCAAGAAAAAGAAGTTAGCATCCACATTTGCCCATATAAGAATTAAAATCACCTAAGTATGGATTTGGCGAATCAATTAATAATTCCAAAGAAAAATGTAATAGAAACAAAAGAATTTTTTTTGGCAATAAATATGACATCAAGGACTTACCGTTGACACTTGAAGATTATAAGCTCGTATTGAATTTCAAGGTTACAACTATATATGAAAACGAGGTTGATATAATCCTTAGCTCTACTTGGTTAGAGACGCTGGGTAGCTTAATATTAACCCTTCGGAAAAAGTTTTTAATGTTTTCCTACAAGAAGAAAACAAAAATTACATGACGTCTTAGTGAAGTTAGACTCAATATCTACATCAAAAGATCTTGATCAGTTCTCCAAAATACTACTTCCGGATAAACAAAAATCAATACTTGAGATCCAAAAGGAGTGTGACAAAATAGTCATAGACAAAGATGCATCAATTTGTTGCCTAAAAATCCATAATCAAAGTTTACTCACCTAGATTAAGAAGATGAAGAGTGATAAGAAGACGGTAGAGGACAAGTTATAACAACTTATTAATAAGGAATCATTGGTAGATAATGAGACAGTGACTGAACCTATGGAACTAAATAAGTCTTCAAATGGAGAAAAACTTGATGGTGGGTAAAGAAATTAATATAGACACATTCAACCTTACAGCTCAAAAGGATTTAGTTGATGTAAAGAGGTCTTGACATGTTGAAGTAGAAACAAGCCATGGATATGAAGAAGACTCAATTCTAAGCGTTAATCAAGAAGAATCTATAAGTACACAAATTAAAGATCAGGTTGCAAGGATGCCTTATAGACATCCTAATCAAAAAAATAGATACTTCAACCAATCAATGTATCCACATAAACACATGACAAATATGCCAAAAATTATTACCTCCATTACAAATGATGCTCAAGGTAGAAGTTATCACGGGAGTCAAAATACATCAAATTGTCTACAAGAACCCCATAAAATCGCCCATTAAGGAGAAAATCGATTTAAGGTGGGAAAACTCCCTTACAATTCGATGGTTATACGAAGCACTTACAATATCCTATTGTTTCAAGTCCTCAACGATAACTAATTTAGGAATAAAGAATAAGGATACAATACTACAAGCTAGAGAAATGGATAAGTCCTCCATAAGTATGCTTTGAGGACAAAGCATTTTTAAGGGGAAGGCAATGCTATGAACATAATATATAATAATAAATATAAATACATTATAATAGTTAATGAATAATTAATGAAGAGACACCTTCCCAATGAAAGGTCACGTCTCTTCATGGAAGGGAACCCCTATGTAGGTATATAAGGTCCTCATTCGTATTGTATCTCATCATCTCATATTCATATACATTATTTAATATATTATCCTTTATGGATTATAACCTGTTGTCTTACCTACATTGGGTATTTACCTGGTGAACCGGCTTGGTTCACCACATAGACCCTATTTACACACCACATGTCCTAACAAAATCCCAAAAGGTGCATTGAAAATACATTTCTTAAAGTTGATTGATATATGACACTGTCCAATCATCCAAGTAACCATTAAAACAATTGTGAAAAAAGTCCTTAAAAGTTGCTACTACTACCCTTGAAAAAATGGTTGGTGTATTCTTCAATCCAAATGGAATGACTATATACTAAAATGAGCCCCACTCTGTAGAAAATTTAGTCTTATTCCTATCTTTAGGTTCTATCCTAATCTGATGATAACCTAAAAATCCATCTGTAAATGAATAAGCTTCTTGACCCCCTAGATTCTCCAAAACGTCACATGTAAATGGGGTAGGAAAAGGATCATGTAGGAAAGCATCATTCAATTTTAACAAATCTACACAAATCCTAATCCCTCCTTTCTTCTTTTCTTTCACCACCATAGGAATGATCTATTTTGACTCTTCTACAGATTCTATAACACCATCTTCTAACATCTTGTCAATTTTTATTTTCACCTTCTCTTTGTATATTGGATTCAATATGTACAGCCTCCGTATGATAGGTCTTGCTTCTGGATTCAATGGGATATTCATATCTCCTATATCTCTTTCTAACCCCTTCATCTCTGAGAATGTTGTTGGGAATAAGTCATTGTACCCGCACAATAATTTTGTGATCCTTCCTACTGTCTGATTATCCCAATAATCTCCAATACTAGCCATATTTGGGTTGTATTTAGTTCCAATGTTGACCTTCTTAATATTTAATGGTGAAAAATAATATTATAAATCCATATTGGGACCTTCTACTTCCCTTTCACCTTCCACTTTTGGGATCTAGATATTGCGCAGATTATATTCTACTGGTTCTTTTTCTTTTGCGACATGATAACAATGTAGACATTGTTTGATTGTCTGTCTAAGATGATACTAATATGTTAGGAGTATTTCAAATTCCATTTCTTCAAATATCATGTCTCTTACCACTTTCAGAGCTATATCAATCTTTGGACTATCATTCTCAAAGGAAAATGTAACTACAAAGTTATGTTGTATCTCTTCCCAGTAAGCAGTTTGTCTGACTATTCCTGTTCTGTGTACCAGTTCTTTGAAATTCCTTCTAGTGTGTTAATAAAATGGTGTGGCCATTCTTATGGTGGTACTAATATCCATTGAACTATGCACTTTTCTACATTCTCTTGAGGTTGTTCAAATCCCTCATATTTCTCCTCATATCTATGTTCTTGCTCTACACCAAATATTATACGTAGTAACATTTTGCACTGAAACCATTTGTTGATATTTTCCTTGTGTGTACCCCACCATATTACATGTGTATCTTTTAAATAAATATATAATGATGGTAATCTCTGATTTTCCATAACCACTGCCTCATACTTCATTAAAAAATATTCTAAATCATTCAAATCATAAAATCTAGGAGGTTCTCTTACCTTTGTACCAACCCATATCAACTCACGTGTCATTCTGGCACATCTCCTAGTAGATAATTTATTTAGTCGTTGCTTCCAATTCTCTAGTCCTATGTCAGAGTCTGAAGAACATGAAATAATACTCCTCCAACTGAGAATTCCATCTACAATTGGGTCGATATAATCCTCTTGATGCGCGGTAGTTTTGTATAGTTGATTCACATCTTCTGTAACAATATTAACTGTTGCAGGTTCCACTTACTTTCCTCCTTCTGAGGGATCCAATGGTGAAATAACTTTATATTCTCCATACTCAAATATCATTTCCTTGTATTCATGATAATAGTATGGTTGTCAAAATCCCAATCTAGACCTAACAATCCCAGATATGGCGAATTATTTTCCACTATGTAAATGACTTCAAAGTTATCCATGGTGCACACACCATCTAGATCTACTGGAATCTCATTCAACGTTCCTATTGGCACCACTCTGTGCTCATTTCCCAACTTCAACTTAATATGTGAATACCCAAATTGTGCTTCTCCCATAGCTTCCCAGGTCTTTTTTGGCAGAACATTGACTTCATATCCTAATTCTAGTATAATATCCCCCATATTGAAATATCCTATGCTAGAATTCAATCTAAACTCCCTACTGGTTCTTCTCTTCTTAGAGACCCGATTTAATATTTTTGCAATACTTGTAAGGAATTTTATTACTTAACAATTTGTCACAAGCTCCCAAAAAGTTTCTTAAATTACATACTTGTTTTGAAGACTATTCTTTATTGGTCTAATTGAATAATGAAGGCATTTCATAGAATGTTATCTCATCTACTGTCTTCATTCTTGAAGTGGACACAATTGTTTTCCTTCAATATCTCCTATCTAGCTTCCTTAAATATCTGTTTCTATTTACATGCATCAAACTTCTATTCCAACATTGTATTCTTCCTGACCAATGGAACTAGTCCTAATCCTTCTTGGATGCATATTTTCCTATCTTATCTCCACCTCTAGTCACTATGTTATTATTCTTTTTGTCTTCTTCTCTGTTTTCCACCCTGATCCATCGCATGTTTTGATTTGTCTGGTTCATCTTGTCTTGTATCTTTATCAAAAGTGTAGGGTAGTTCTCAAATACATACTTGTCATAGGTGGTTGTGGGAAGTCTCTGGAATAGTGCCATGGTTTCTGACAATTATGACACACTACTAGTCCTTGACCTCCTCCAAAGCCTCTTCCTTCACGAACTCCTCCTATGAATCCTCCTCTATTTCCATGATTATCTCTGCACAATGTGTTATATCGAGGTCCTTGATTATACTTTAATTGTAGGTTATTGTAATTTTGTGGTCTTGCACAGTACTGTACATGATTATACTATTTCTGCCCTTGAAAATGACGTGCATTATACTGTGGTTGTGTTGCAAATTGCAGTGTGGGGTTGTATTATGGCTTCTACATAGTGTTATATTGCGGCTGTTGTGCAAGTTGTCCTATTACATGTTCAGCCTGCACTTTGTATGTATCTGTAATCCTTTCTTTCATCATATCCAAGGTTCTACACTCCTTTTCTCTGTGTCTTACTGATTTACAAAAGTTACAAAATGTACTCTTCAATATTTTATGGTACATCTACATTGGGGGGAAATGATAAGGATCATGCCCATGTGTTTTGCAAATATCACACCATGGTCCACCTGAAGCTAAAGGGTTTGGCATACCCACTCCAATATACTGCGAATATAATGGATACTAATTCTTGTGATGGAATTATGTCTTGCACATTGTACACCATACATATTTTCTTTTCTCCTTTCCTTTGTTCTGATTCAACTAGAATGTCAAGTTCTTCATATCTTTCTTCAACTCTTCCACAACTAGATTTGTAAGCTTGTACTATTTTTCCTCTAGATGTAAGACTTCTTATAGGGATTCAACCTAACTTTGGAATTTCTTATGTCTCAAAGGATACTTCAAGTGTGGCAACAAATAATTAACAAACAAATGTCTATGTTGTGTATCAACAATAGTGTATGTTAACTTACCTTTTAACCTCTTGAACTTATGGTCCACTTCCTAGAATGATTCTCCTGGTTTCTACTTGATCTCTATCATTTCATTAATAAATTGGTCTTTTGAGCTAGGTGTTTGAAATTCATTTATTAACTACCTCTTAACATTTTCTATAGTTGTAGGCGTTCCTGTTGAGTTATTTGTTTAGAGACATGCACTAGTCTAATGCATAGTCTCTAAAACTAATTTCCAACTATGAAACCTTTGTGTCCTCATCTGTAATCTACTTTGATGCCCATATCTTCTCAGAAATGAAGAAATGTTTCTCTGGATCATCTGACCCGTCCCCTCAGAACTATGGTAACCTAATAGTTGGATCTTGTGCTGCCATTGTGAATTTTGTTGAACTACCACCTCTGTGTGGTGTAGATAATTGACTGCTACTTGCTGAACTTGCACTTCTACTACTGGACCCACATCCTAAAAAATTTATTCTACAACTAATCACCTGTTGGTTAACTTCTTTTTCTTCTTCAATTGTGTTATTCGTACATGGGGTTGTGGATTTCACACTAATTCAGATCTGGAATGGAGATCCTTCTTCTATGTTGGACCCATGACCTATGATTTTCCTCTCATATGTGGCACACAATATATCCTCAATATTCCCCATGTCAAAAAGATACTTTACCTCTTCCTCATTATTATCCAATCGCTCTCGCTCCGCTGCAACCCTCTTATTACTATTCATCTTATACTGGCAGGGGCATCTGTTGCACATCACACCTGTACTCCTTATGATTACCCTGGTCTATTCATAATCCATGATGATGGGGTCCATTTCCTCCTTCTTCTAGCTACTCTCCACATCCTTCTCCATTTCTCAGATCTTCCTTAGTGCTTCCCCCAACTCCCCCATGCATGCAAAGTGATCTAGCTATCTAATTCCATAGTGATCATGCCTTTATCATGTAATAAGATCTTGTTCGATGTGTAAATATACCTGATGTACCTCCCTCTGGGTCCCTTTAAGAAATATTTCTTTGCATCAGTATATGACTTTGTTGTATCTACTACAAACTAAATGATAAACCCTACAGTAATGTTGTCTAACCAAAATCCACTGCGCACGTGAATTTGTTATTAAACCTTTCCAACCGCACAGTATTTTCAACAGTCCACACTACTGATATAATCTGATTAATCATATGGGTATATTTCAACCTTAACATACATTCCTGTAATAAATATGTAAATAAGCATAAATATTCTTCATGTAAATCAATAAACACATACCTTTGTAGGTACTGATGTGGTGTATACTTGGAACCCTTATTATCTTTTTGTGCGAAATCCAACTTCTTTGTCTCCAACCATATTTTAGTATCTTTCTTCATAGGATTAAATTTATTGAACATCCCTTTATACCACTACATATTCTTCACCAAACCCCTTCATGTCTCTCCTTCTGAGTTCTAGCTGACAAAGGAACCATTTTTTGGACGTATGGGATGACTCAGGTTCTACTTTAGTTCTCCAACAA
The DNA here is from genome assembly GCA_009831015.1 of Picea engelmannii. Taxonomy (NCBI): domain Eukaryota; kingdom Viridiplantae; phylum Streptophyta; class Pinopsida; order Pinales; family Pinaceae; genus Picea; species Picea engelmannii. The sequence goes on along the minus strand of ML802531.1, from coordinate 107,117 downwards.
AAACCTTATCACCATTGTCCCTTTTGGTAAACCATAAGGCTATACTGTGCACAAATTTCATAGTGCAGTCTCACCGGATATGGTTTATGGGTGACTGCAGGACGCTAATGTCTGCAGTCATGGAAGGGATTGGGGTTCTTATTCTTAATCTTATTTCTACTTAACCATGCATTCTATTATAATATTCATCAGGTCCATTCATTCATATCATTCATTCAGTATATCTATTCTAGTGCATGATGTAAGTAAAACAATTCATTCATCTATCTAACTATTTAATCATAACTGCAAAAATAGTAAAACATTCAGACATATTGAAACAAAAAGTTTCACCGTGGTTCACCCCCCTGGGGCGATGTCTATAGAGATCTTATTTTATTTCTTCTTATTCATCAAAAGGCATTGCATGAATTATATCATAAGATGATAGAGAGTAGTGAGTCTGACCAAAGTCACACCAAGCTCCACAACTTGGGCCATGACCCTCAATTACATCAACTCTATCGAAGCTTCACAACTCTCACCAAAACACAAACTCAAAACTCAACAAGGACTCTAAAATAGACTAAAGATATGATAATTCTCTCGCTCCAAATATATATTCCTCAACCTATTTTCTATATCTTCTATTTATACTACAAAATTTGTTTAAAAATGCTTATATTACATTCCAAAACCCTAACCCTAACATGGATAGGTTTTTCCACGTATGTGTTGGATTTCTGTAAATCTTGTTGCGCATGCTAATTTTCCTCAAAATATGGCGCACTCTCCTTCTTGGTCCAATCTACCTCGTTTGTTGCATTGTTCTCAACCATTTCTCCAAAATTGTCTCTTCTCTCAACATAGGCCTGTGCCAACACATGTCATAAAGTGTTGAAAAGTCAACAAGAAATGTGCGTCTAATTTATTTTTCCCTTAAATAAATTGGACAATAAATATTAATCTATTATCTCATAATTACTTGTAATAGTTAACTAAAATGGAAAATTAGTTAGCTGTAGGAAATTCGAGTTCAAAGGTTGACTAGTGGGACATGGAAGTCGAATTAATTGTAACTAAGTGACTTGAAGTTGTAACAGAGTTATAAGTGTAGTTATGTGAGTTGTGAAGTAGTTTAACTCAGTTAAGTGAGTTAAGCTCCATTGTACTAGTTGCAACTGAACTTACACTAGTGAGAGTTCAGTGAATTAATTATTGCTTAATTCACAATCAGTGAACTCACATGCAACTAAAGATTTACCATTGTTAACTACATGCATGTCAGATCCAGTGGAGACCCAGTTGAGATAACAGGTGAAAGGGGCAGTTTGGCTATCAATTGTGATTTGAGTGAAGTGCACTCATGCAATCACACACACAGTGGACGTGCCCATGAGAAATGCACAGCCTAGGCAAGAGAAATTCAAATTCATTTGCAGGGTTTTCATTGCAGGGATTGCACAGAGGAGGCAGGCTGTCTGGAGGCAGAGAATTGTCACATGTATTCGATGATTTTTTGTATGATAGTGTGAGACGATTTTATATGGTACTGAGATCTCCCAGATTAGAGTTTTGTATGATATTGTTTCATGATCCATGATATACATAATATATGATAGTGGGGTTTTTATTTTTATGCTTTCCCAGTAAAACATTTGTGTTATGTGTGATTGATCTTTCTTCTTGATATTGCAATTGGCGATCATGTTTTGAATTCCACAAGAATATTAGTAGAAGTGATTATGTATTTAACAGTGGCATATAATTGTTATATCAGGAGAATCCAGGCAAAACATAATTTGTATTGAAATTTCTACATGGTATCAGAGCATAGAATATTGTAGAAGCTGAGTTTGTGACTGGATAGAATTTGAATTTGTAGAAAGACTTTGTTGGTGATACAATTGATTCAAGATCGAAATGGATTTCAATTAATTGAGGTTAGAGTATGCACTCGAGGGAAACTTGAACTACATTTCTTGGAAGGATAGGATGGAGGCAGTACTCGAAGATAATGGCTTGAAGGAATTCATTGACAAAGATGTTCCTAAGCTAGATGTTGCATATGTTGCAAATCTTGATGCATGGAAAAAGAAAGTGGCAAAGGCGAGGAGGATCTTGTTGGAGGGAGTACGAGACCACATTGTCTCAAGCCTCCATGGGAAAGTCACATCATATGCAATGTGGAAGACTTTGATAGATCTATTCCAAAACAACAACGACCATAGGAAATTGGTGCTCAAAGATAAACTCATGAAGATCAACATGGAGAAGGTTGACTCCATTCCAAAATATCTCACGAAGTTTGTCCAATGTCGGGATGAGATGGGGAGTGTGGGAATAACAGTCATTGATGATTATTTGGTGAACTTGGCTATCCTAGGACTTCCCAAGAGTTGGCACAGTTATCAAGACTCGGTCAATGAAAGGGTAAAATTTCCATATTGGGAATGACTATGGTTGGATTTGTTGTAGGAGGAGATCAGGCGAAACACCAGAGATGGATCTTCATCAAAGAATGATGATGAAGAGGATTTTTCTTTGGCTACCAAGGAAAGGAAATGGAACGGAAATAAATTCCATTCAAAAACTGAGTCTAAAGGCAAGAAGCTGGATTTGTCCAAAGTGAAGTGTTTTCACTGTCACGAACATGGGCATCTCACTACTAACTATCCGCAGAAGAAGAACAAAAAGAATGTTGTTGGAGCTATAACTGGTTAGGCCCTTGCCTCACAATTTGAACTTGAATTCTCTTTGATCACATGCATGGATTCAAGTGCATTGGGATCGGTGTGGTATTTGGATAGTGGCGCTTCCTTCCACATGACGGGGGATAAGGAGTTTTTTAGTGACCCTGAGGAGAGAGATCTCAAAATTCATATAGATATGGGCGACGATGGATGATACAATGCGAATGGCATTGGTACCATTACCTTTAAGAGGGATTTAGGTAAACCATTTCAATTGAAAAATGTTATGCATGTTCCAGGTCTGAAGAAAAACCCGGTCTCAGTTTCAATGTTGGAGGACAGAGTCTATGACGTTGTTTTCAGCAGCTGAAAATATTTTATATGACATAAAACAACGGGTCAATTCAAGAGGATAGGGATTCAAGTTAATAATCTCTACATCCTATAGGTAGATGGCTATGGTGCCATGATGGGAGTGGCAGAAAAAGTGGTGAGTTGGGATGAGGGCGAATTATGGCACAGGCGATTGGGCCATCTTCATCATGGATCCTTGAAGATCATGCAACAAATATCTCCTGGACCTCCAATGGGAACACTTTCTCAGTTATATCAGTGCAAGGGTTGTGTTAGTCCCTAAATTTTCACTTGAATGTGAGAGGGCAAGCTAGGGCATCATTTTTTATTGCAAAGTATTTACAAGTTTTTATGATTTAATTTTTTCTTAGTAGGGTGGTTGAAAACTGGCTCAAGGTTACAACATAACATGAAAATCAAGATCAGAAAATAGCATATCCCATCGGCTGAATAATAGGTAAACACATAGATGGATTAAACCAATTAATAAAAAGGAAGATGAAGTCTTCAATTTGTCAACTTCACATGAATTCTCATCTCAAAATGTCATAAAGAAACAAGTCTATCAACTTGATATCAAAACTTGAAAAATTATCTCTACAATAAAGTTTTCACTGTATAAATTAACAGTCAAGAATAAAAAAGCATTGCAATATGAATAATGAATTCAAGCATGAATAAAGAAATAACAGATTAGAAAAAGAGGGTCTAACCATCCATATTCCTTTTCTATTAAGTGTCAAATTGAACATAAATTCCTTTTACAATGAGCTTCACAAAAAGGTTCCCTGGATCTCCAATTTTTCGACCTTCACATAGTATTTCCTCTGTATATTTAAACTATCTACAAAACTTCTAGATCCTATCGTCTAGTATATATTTAATGACTAGATTCAAATAGTATCTATCTACTAAGGTAGTTCACTCAAAAGGAGCTTCTACAATCCCAAAATAGATCACAGCTCAACAACTTGATATTGCAAAATATTGCCAACATTTACATTTGATTCTACAAAATAGGAATTAGTTTGATTTAGTCAAACGGATCAAGGTCTTAGCATCTCACTGACCAAAAACGAATAGGCTTTTCCATATTTCTTGGAAAACATTTAAATCATGATTGTAGATAATCTCCATGTAACCTTTAGGATATAATCATAGCAGTAGCTTTAGCATTTTTCAGTTTGAGCTTTGTGGTAAGCACGACATTATGCCAATAGAGTCTGAAATTTATCTCCCTGAGTTCTTTGAGCAATTCCCTTTTCTCTTTCTTCTTATTTTTAAAACCTTGAATCCTTTCTTGCTGGCGAGCATTCCATTATTCTATTTGCGCCTTTTGTTTCTTTAACTATCTTAGTGTTTTCTGAAATTCCTTGATCCTTTCTTTATCAGTTCTGATTTTAACTCTGAATCTTGAGCATTCTTCAAGAGGTGTAGGTTCATTAAGGTTTATGGCAACTTTGGGTTCTTTTTCTTTAACTTGGTACTTTGAGACTAATCCCAAGCTATGTTCTTCATCAGAACTTGTTGAATCTATAACTTCAGGCACATCTGATATGCGATCTGAGTCTTCAAAGTAATCTTGTTTATCCTCAAGGGTTTCGTTGATACCTTTAGCCATCTATTTAGCTTTTTCTAATCTGGTTGAAGCTCTCGTTACTGGTCCTATTGATGGTGAACTCATTCTTTTACCTTTGTTGACTGGTTTCTTAGGTAATGAAGTTGTTTTTTCCCTTTTCCTGGTACCTGCTTCAACATTCTCATAGTCATCTTCTATGACTATGACATTTTCTTCTTTGATTGATGGATTAAACATGGCCTTTGACTTTAGTCTATCCTTATTGATGACCCTAGTAGAATTCCTTCTAGGTTTTTGTGATACAGACACACCTTTAACCCTTTTCCCTTTGACTACAACACCCCCTTTTCTGGTTGATGGCGATTCATGCTTGACTGTAGTTTGAGTATCAAAATCTTTATCTGAATCATTTCCCCCTTTAACATCTCCTTCATAAAATGTTTCAATTTCTGGATCCCACCTAGGTCTTTTACTCCTGTTGTTCCTCGTCACTCTGACATCAGGCATCTCCTCTTTCATAGGGGTTTCATCAATTGAAATATCTCGGCTCTGTGTAACAGTCTTTCTCCCTTTACCTTTCTTCTGTTTATTGGACTATGTGTTAGGGTTTAAATATTGCGTGAACCATCTCTAGAGATTCTGTAATTCTCTCAAAGAAGACATGGCTAAATTTTTAATTAGGACTTGATGAAACATACTTCTCTTAGCATTGGTGGAGAGTTAATTCACTCTCTTTGAAATCTTTGTGAAGATTTTGACTAGAAAATAAGGGAGATTTAAAGGGTAATCACCATTTAAATGCATTAGTATCCTAATGTGATAGATATAGACCAGTGATAATCTACCTTCGCAGGTGATATACCTATGGATCACGATCAGATCCATGTGCCATTAGGGTCGAATCTAGATATGAGGTACTCCCCTTTTCCAATTCGGATTTTGCTTATCTGGAAGCAGGAATTGGTTTACAAACTTTGTAACCACATGCTCTTTCTTCCACCATATTTCTCCTCCAACCACCAACCTATAATCCTTTGCGATAGTCTTCTCTATCACTAGCATCAGCATATTATTGATCTCCACCTCGAGACCATCGAAATTCAGAGTGAACTCCATGGAGACTTGCTCATCGTAACCCTGAAAAGTGGTAAGGAATTCAAACCACCCAACGTCTCTAAACCTTTGAGGCATCTGAGGATAGGCTTTAAGATGTTCGACACCCTATGGTTCTATTTTGACTACCTATCTGCTCCTCTTTGGCGCCATCAAAACACAATTCTGTAACTACTGCCCTCTGGTTCCAAATTTTCCACCTGCAATCTGTTAGTGTATACAGTTCCTTTGAGCGAATACCTATGCCTAAATTCAACAAAATCGAACAGGTAAAATATAACGATCATTGATAATTGGTGATTTAAAATAAGTCTTGCGTGGGTACACAACAATCATATTATGAAATAGTTTGAATCTGTAAATGATTCCAAGCTTTCGTGGATGCATGTGAACTCTCAATCCACGATTTTTTTCATCATAATGAAATCTGGATGGCAGGCGCGTATCAAGGCATGATTATTTTGGCGCTACAGGAATAGCCTTATTCCCGTAGCACTATTAATGACTTAGAAAAATGTGAAAGTTTGAAATTCAAACAGGCATATAAGGTGACACCTCTTCTTAAAACCATGTCTTTCAAAATCAAACTTAAATAAACTATCCAAAAACTATAATGCAAACCATAAGACACTAAAAACAAAAATCGAAATCAACTAGAAACATAAAATGAAGTGTGGGTAAGATGGGTTTAGGATAAGGGTTTCTCACTAAACCAAGACAAAATTAGAAACTAACATGGGCTCCTTCTAGGGATTGAGTTTTGATAATAATCTCCAAGAACTACAGACCAATGACTTTCCTTTATCTCTGATTAACTAACTCCCCTGCAACTGTCAGTCTTTTATTCTCAACGTAACTGTAAAATCAAGTCCATTGGGTATATGGAGTCTTTATTGAAAGGAAAACCTACTGTACTAACTGAAACCTGATGATCCCATAAAGAAAAAAGTGCTTCAATAACCTCCCATTCAATGGGCCTCGAAAATTTTTAGTGTTATCTAATTATGAAGGAGAAAGGTGTTATTTTTTATTACCTTGGCTATCTTGAAAGGACCATACCATAGGTTATCGAACTTTCCATGTTTTTCTTTATCCTCTCTCTTGGCATCCCATCTTAACACCAAATCCCCTTCACTGAAAACATGTTTCTTAGTTCCCTTATCGAATGTAGCCTTCATTTTTCTCTGATGAGCAACAACTTTTTGATTAACCTGTTCTCTAACCTGCTGAACTTCAATCATCTGAAAAATTCTTCTTTGGACATCATTGGGTTCATGTAGTTCTTCTTGTAGAAACTTTAAGACTGGTAGGTCCAATTGAGTTGGAAGAATTGATTTTGTCCCATATACCATTTGAAAAGGAGATGTCCCAATATAATTCTTGTTACCGATACGATCATCCCAAAGGGCAAACTTTAACTTAGAATCCCATGCTTTTTTATTTTCTGTTAGTAATTATTTAATAATCCTTATCAGAGTTTTATTGGAAGATTCTACCAATCCATTCCCTTGGGGGTAGTAGGGGGTAGAATGAACCAATTTGATTCTATACTTTTTACAGAATTCAATCATGGAATTTGATTTAAAATCTTGTGCATTATCAGTGACCAATTTTTTAGGACAGCCAAACCTGGAAAAAATATATCCTTCTAGAAATTCCATGATTACCTTGTCTGTTGTATTCCGAGTCCGAATTGCTTCAATCCACTTCATAAAATAATCGGTGGCTGTAAGAATCCATCTATGTTGTCCCGAGGATGATGGATTAATCTCTCTAATGAAATCCAATCGCCACTGTTGAAATGGTCCATGAGCAATGATTGGTTTCAGAGGCAGAGATATAAGTTTCTTCTTTCCCGCAAATTTCTAACAAGGTTCACATGCCCTGACCTGAGGAAAAATATCTGAGAATAGAACTAACCACTAATAGCTTGCTCTAAGAATCTTGAAGGCAGTAGCCTTCCAATGATGATGGCCTATGCAGTCACCATGATGCAGATCATGAAAGATTTGTTTAACTTCTTTTTCATCCACACCCCTCAACAAAAAAACTATTGGGGTCCTTCCAGAACAAGATCTAATCAACAATACAGTACTTTACAGATCTCAACTTTAATGATCTGAATTTTGATTTATCCAACTCCGGGGGAGACTAAAAAATTCAACAGAAAAAATATGATATCTTTGTAGCATTTTGAAGAAACATACTTGTTGTTTATCTGTAAATTTGTTTCTTCAATCTGGACAAAAGAGTCTTGTGTCATGTCTGAAAGATGGTATAACCCACTTGCTTTGAAATTAGATTCTTCCATTAATTTGGTGAGGCCTTATCCTTTTATCAGCTGAGTAGGCTTTATGGTGAGATCGTATTCCAAGATTTTGGTTATCCATTTCCCTCACTTTCCTTCACAATCAGGCTGAACCAATATTTCTTTGACTGCACTGCTTGGGACATAAGCTGTAATTTTAGATTGAAGAACATATAATTTGAAGGATTTTAAAGCCTTTACCAAGGCATGGGCCTTTTTTTCTATTAAATCATACTTCAATTTAGAGTCTCTGAGGGTTTTGCTAAATAAGGAGATAGGTTGCTTGTATCCTTGCTCATTTCTCTATAGAAGAACAATAGCTATGGTATTCTCTGATGCAAATGAAAAAATCATGAATTCTTTGGAGTAATATGGGCTAATTAGAACAAGTTCCTGAACGACAACCCATTTGATACTTTCAAAGGATTCTCTCACTTCTGGTATCCACTTAATTTCTGCATCCTTTTTCAACATGTTAGTGATGTACTGGACAATTTCTGCAAATTTAGGTATAAACCTCCTTAAAAAAATAATTTTACCAATGAATGACTGAATAGACTTTTTATTTCTCAGAATATTGATGTGTTGAATAGCCTTTACTCTTTCAGGATCTATTTTAATACCTTCAGGTGAAACAATGTGTCCTAGAATCTTTCCTTCCTCCATGGAAAAATGTGATTTTTTGGGATTAAGTGATATTTCATACCTCCTACATTTATCAAATGTCTGCTTCAAGTGCTGTAAATGTTCTTCATCAAATGCCGAAAATATAGTGATGTCATCAAGGTAAATAACCACAAACCTATCTTTCTCCCCAATGAAAGCGATGTCCATAGCCCTTTGAAATGTAGCTCCTGCATTCATCAATTCGAAAGGCTTCTTTTCATACATAAAGGTGCCCCAAGGAATGGTAAAAGCTGTTTTCATTTTGTCTTCTTCCATTACTGATATTTGATTGTACCCTAAATATCCATCAAGCATAGATATTCTCTTTGTGCCGACAAATCTTTGTAAGATATAATCCATTTTTGGTAATGGATAATTGTCTTTCAGGGAGTAGCTGTTTAGATTCCTAAAGTCTACACAGAGCCTTATCTCCCCGTTCTTTTTCTTGACATGTACAAGGTTGGCTACCCATTCTAAGTATCTCAGTGGCACTATGATTTTTTCTTCCAGCAACCTTTTCAGCTCCTTTTCTATTATAGGTAATAGTAAAGGATTAAATTGCCTGAACTTTTGTTTAACGGTTTTTGATCCAGGTTTCAGAGGAATTTTGTGCTAAATAATATCTGTATCAAACACTTTCAGATCTTCATAAGACCATGAAAAAATGTCTCTATAATGTTTCGTTAATTCAACATATGCTTCTTTCTGTTTTTGTGACAGTTTCCTAGATATTTTTACCAACCTGGGATTTGCATCCGGACTAATGTCACAGTCTACTACATCTGTTTCTTCTGTTTGGATAACAACCTTCCTGGAAACATCATTATGACAGAACAACCTTTCTAGTAGAATCAAACCCTCAGGCAGATGGTTTGTCTTCAATTCAATGATTTTGTGGCCAACAATTGTATCTTGAAGGACTTCTGTAGCATGTATTTCTGCTTCTCCATATTCGTCATATTGATCAATTGAAATGTTAGAAAACTCTTCAATAGTTTTCAAAAATCTTTGAATTTCCTCATCATCTTTAAAAACCTGCCAATGTTTTATATTATCCGGTATTGAAGGTCTGTTTATGACTTCAACTTCGAATTTCAGATTAGGAAACATCGGAGTTTTAAAGTTTCTAGATGCAAGTGCCAAAGAGTCGGACTGCTGATTCAAATTTCTGTGCACAAAAGTAATATTAAATGCCAAAAAGAAATTATCCACATAATCCCACACCTCATTTATGTATTGTTTTAACCTTTGCTATTTGGTTTGGTATATATTCTTGATCTGGTGAATAATAATTTCCGAGTCTCCAAAAACAGACAACTTATCTACGCCCATATCTCTAGCAACTTTCAAACCTAACAACAAAGCTTCATACTCACTGATGTTATTAGTGGTGTCAAATTCAAGTTTATATGACATGGGGATAACCTCCTTTGAAGGGGAAATGAAGACAATACTAGCTCCAGAACCTTCTTTAGAACATGCTCCGTTAAAATACATTTTCCAAACAAAATTTTATTTACTCTCTCCCACTACAGTTATTGACTTCTGACTGATACTTCTGCCATTTCATCACTCATATGAAAAATAGAAGAACCAAGATCATCTTCTACAACATATATAGAATGATTAGTGGGATTATTTTGATCACTTACCAAATAAGCCAATCTAACTTATCTGTATAATCTTCGTTCTTCACCACCAAAAATAGGTATGCTTGCATCGCTAAGGTCCATCTGTAGAGTACCACCTACCTTCTTAGCCCTAGATCTAGAAAGAAGCATTCCAAATTTTGGTGGTATGTCAGGCACGATAGCATCTAATACCACACTTTTCATAGGTAATTGGGAAAGAGTAACAACCACATCTTTCATAACTCCAAGGAATTTGACTTTCTTGGAGTCAAAATAATATAGATCATGATACGGTCTAGTAATGTCCAACCCTAATTATTCTATCACCACCTTAGGCATTACATTATGCGAGGCACCAGAATCCATTAAGCAATTGTGCAATATCTTGTCATGGATATTTAATGAAATGTAAAAAGGTGGAGAGACATCAATTCTATCTTCAATATGAGGTCCAATAGTTATAGCAGGGTTTTCATCCTCTAGATTGACCATATCTAAAAAGGTGACATGAGCTGGAGCCTGTAAAGCCTTAAGGATGCTCTTTCTGAAAGGTTCTGTTTTCATGGGTTCTAATAATGGCACTAAAATCTTGATTTTTTTGCTTTCGTGTTCTAAAGTAAAAGAAGAAACATTTCTATCTGGTTCCTTTATGTCAAAAATACTATCCTTGGTGGGTTGTTTCAATGGTTGATCAACTTGGATCTTGGGAACACCTTTGCCAATTCTTGTCTTAACTGAAGCATTGGCCTTCTTTGTGGAAACATGTGTATCAACTTTAGGTGCATTCGAACCAAATCTGAGATTGTATTTTTTCATTTTAGGTTCTCGTTGGACGATCTCATCTTCATCCCCTTCTTCAAATTGATTTGCAATCAAAGAATCTTCATAATCCTGTTGTGTCACATGTAGAGGAGATGATTCAGAACCATTCAAATGAACTGCAGGGTCTTCTTCTATATCATCTTCATCCTCCTCCTCATCTACTACATTATTTTGAAAAGGAGGTAACACCTTTTGGTCATCTTTGTTTTTTCTTTCTCTTGGTAAGATTTGAGGTACATTGTTTGGTCTCCTGAACTGATTTGGATTTCTGTAACCACCCTCCTGTGCAGGTCTACTGGGTTATTTTTGTTCTATATTCAACCTTGCCATTTCAGATGTCAGAGTTTTCAGCATCTTATCCATTTCATCCATTTTAGAATCAGATGTTGAATTAGAAGATGAAGGCAATTCTTCCTTTTTCTTTTTCCTGTCTCTTTTACTTCTAGAATTCAATTTGTCTACTGCTAATATGTTTGATTCTACCTCGATAGCAACATCGTGCATCAGGCTGAGGGTAGTGGTTCCTCTTTCCCTAAGAAACAAGGAAAATTCAGCATCGAATGCGTTGGCAAAAGTGATTTTAGGTGATGTCTCTGAAGGTTTTATCATCTCTGGAATTTTACCATACATCTGGTTGAACCTTTTGGTAAAATCAGGTATTGATTCACCTTCTTTCCTCCTTAAAGAACTGAATTTGGTGATGTAGTATAAAAGGTCCTTCTGGTCTGCCCAATGTTTAAGAAAGGCATCATCTAAGGCTACAATATCAACTATTGAATTAGGAGGCAAATTCCTGAACCACTTTCTTTCTTCCCCATTTAGACTTTGTACAAATAGTGTCATCCACACATCAACATGCTCTACATTGAAATTATCTGCAAAACTATAAAATGAACTCAAATGATCTTCAACAACAAATGATCTATCTCCACTGAATCTAGGCAAGTATCTCATATAATCATTTGGTGAAAAGGCATACATGACTTGTGGAAGAACCAAGGGAGCATACCTTGCTGCAACTATTTCGTCTATTCTGTCAATAGCCATATTAGCTATTTTTGGAGCTCTAGGAGTGAGTAAGTTTGTTAATGCTGAAGGAGAAGGTGTCCCTTGTGTATTACAACTTATATGTATTGTCACTGAGTCTTGATCTTTAGCAGATAAGGATTTTTATTTTGGACTATGATTAACTAATGGGTTCAGAAACAGAGGATTCTCAAAAGAAAAATAATGTGATCTAAAATACTCACATGAGACAGATCCCAGAGATGATGAAGGTGTCTATGGTTCACTCTTAATATCTGTGTTGTGACCTCTCAAGGTTTCAGTCATAGGTGAAATGTCTGGATACTCCTGTTTAATTCTAAAATAGTTGAAGATTTAATTCTAAAATAGTTGAAGGGAATGAAACTATATCAGACTCATTAACAGGTTTAATTTCACTTTCAGGATTCACATCTTCATCTAATTGGGTTTTGATGATTTCAAAGGATTTTCCTTGAGAACTTTCTGAAGATAATTTTCCCTTTAAGAGTAAAGACTGACCGGAAAGAACTTTAGGTTTTCTTAATAACTTTTCAGGATCTGGAACTGCTATAATAGGCTCAAGATCTGGATTTTTCCTGGTTACTGGTCTCTTATTAAATGATGAAGAATTTAGAGGAGTTTTAGGTCCTTTACATTCTCTTTTAGGAACCAAAATTACCACAGAGGAGACGCCAGGTGAATAATCACAATCTTAAATAATGTCCAAAATCTTGTTCACCACGAAGATCTGAATGTAAACTTGTTGTTTCCCTAGGGAATATCTCTTCATTTCTCCGTCCCCGACAATGGTGCCAAAAATGTTAGTCCCTAAAGTTGCACTTGACTGTGAGAGGGAAATCTAGGGAATCGTTCATTATTGCAAAGTATTTATAAGGTTTTATGATTTGTTTTTTTCTTAGTAGGGTGGTTGAAAATTGGCTCAAGGTTACAACATAACATGAAAATCAAGATCAGAACATAGCATATCCCATTGGCTGAATAATAGGTAGACACATATATGGATTAAACCAATTAATAAAAAGGAACATGAAGTCTTCAATTTGTCAACTTCACATGAATTCTCGTCTCAAAATGTCATAAATAAACAAGGCTATCAGCTTGATATCAAAACTTGAAAAATTATCTCTACAATAAAGTTTTCACTATATAAATTAACAGTCAAGAATAAAAAAACATTGCAATTTGAATAATGAATTCAAGCATGAATAAAGAAATAAAAAGGTAGAAAAAGAGGGTCTAACCATCCATATGCCTTTGCTATTAAGTGTCAAATTGAACATAAATTCCTTTTACAATGAGATTCACAAAAAGGTCCCCTGGATCTCCAATTTTTCGACCTTCACATAGTCTTTCCTCTGTCTATTTAAACTATCTATAAAGTTTCTAGATCCTATCATCTAGTATAGATTTAATGACTAGATTTGAATAGTATCTATTTACTAAGGTAGTTCACTCAAAAAGAGATTCTACAATCCCAAAGTAGATCACAGCTCAACAGCTTGATATTGCAAAATATTGCCAGCATTTACATTTGATTCTACAAAATAGGAATTAGTTTGATTTAGTCAAATAGATTGAGGTCTTAGCATCTCACTGACCAAAAATGAATAGGCTTTTCCATATTTTCTGGAAAACATTTAAATCATGATTGTAGAAAATCTCCATGTAACCTTTAGGATATAATCATAGCAGTAGCTTAGCATTTTTCTGTTTGATCTTTGTGGTAAGCACGACATTGTGCCAATAAAGTCTGAAATTTATCTCTCTGATTTCTTTGAGCAATGCCCTTTGCTCTTTCTTCTTCTTTTTAAAACCTTGAATCCTTTCTTGCTGGCGAAAATTCCATTGTTCTATTTGTGCCTTTTCTTTCTTTAACTGTCTTACTATTTTCTAAAATTCCTTGATCCTTTCTTTATTAGTTCTGATTTTAACTCTTAATCCTGAGCATTCTTCAAGAGGTGTAGGTTCATTCAGGTTTATGGCAACTTTGGGTTCTTTTTCTTTAACTTGGTACTTTGAGACTAATCCCGAGCTATGTTCTTCATCAGAACTTGTTAAATCTATAGCTTCAGGAACATCTGATATGCGATCTGAGTCTTCAAAGTAATCTTGTTTATCCTCAGAGGTTTTGCTGATACCTTTAGCGATCTCTTTAGCTTTTGCTAATCTAGTTGAAGCTCTCGTTACTAGTCCTGTTGATGGTGAAATCATTCTTTTACCTTTGTTGACTAGTTTCTTAGGTAATGAAGTTCTTTTTGTCCTTTTCCTGGTACCTGCTTCATCATTCTCAGAGTCTTCTTCTATGACTATGCCATTTTCTTCTTTGATTGATGGATTAAACATGGCCTTTGACTTCAGTCTATACTTATTGGTGACCCTAGTAAAATTCCTTCTAGGTTTTTGTGATACAGACACACCTTTAACCCTTTTCCCTTTGACTTCAGCACCCCCTTTTCTGGTTGATGGTGATTCATGCTTGACTGTAGTTTGAGTATCAAAATCTTTGTCTGAATCATTTTCCCCTTTAACATCTCCTTTAGAAAATATTTCAATTTCTGGATCCCACCTAGGTCTTTTACTTCTGTTGTTCCTTGTCACCCTGATATCAGGAATATCCTCTTTCATAGGGGTTTCATCGATTGAAATATCTCGGCTCTGTGTAAAAATCCTTTTCCCTTTACCTTTCTTTTGTTTATTGGACTGTGTGTTAGTGTTTAAATATTGTGTGAGCTAGCTCTAGGGCTTTTGTAATTCGCTCAAAGCATACATGACTAAAGTTTTAATTAGAACTTGATGAAACAGACTGCTCTTAGTATTGGTGGAGAGTGACTGCACTCTCTTTGACATCTTTGTCAAGCTTTTGAGTAGAAAAAAAGGGAGATTTAAAGGGTAATCACCATTTAAATTCATTAGTATCCTAATGTGGTAGATATAGACCAGTGAGAATCTACCTTCGCAGGCGATATACCTATGGATCACTTCTGGAGTTGTGTGCCATTCGGGTCGAATCTAGCTACGAGGTACTCCTCTTTTCCAATTCGGATTTTGCTTATCTGGAAGCAAGAATTGGTTTACAAACTCTGTAACCACATGATTTTTCTTCCACCATCTTTCTCCTCCAACCACCAACCTGCAAGCCTTTACGATAGTCTTCTCTATCACTAGCATCAACATCTTACCGATCTCCACCTCGTGACCATCAAAATTTAGAGCAAACTCCATGGAGACTTGCTCATCATAACCCTGAAAAGTGGTAAGGAATTCAAACCACCCAATGTCTCTGAACCTTTGAGCCATCTGAGGATAGGCTTCAAGAAGTTCGACACCCTCTGCTTCTATTCTGACTACTTGTTCGCTCTTCTTTGGCGCCATCAAAACATAATTATGTAACTAGCGTCTTCGGGTTCCAAATTTTCCACATGCAATCTGTTAGTGTATACCATTTCTTTGAGCGAATACCTGCTCCTAAATTCAGCAAAATTGAACAGGTAAAACATAACGATCATGGAGAACTGGTGATTTAAAATAAGTCCTGCACGGGTACACATCAATCGGATTATGAGATGGTTTGAATCTGTAAATGATTCCAAGCTTTCATGGACGCATGGGAACTCTCAATCCATGATTCATGTCATCATAACAAAATCTGGATGGCAGGCGTGTATCAAGGCATGATTATTTTGGTGCTACGAGAATAGCCTTATTCCCGTAGCGCTATTAATGACTTAGAAAAAATTGAAAGTTTGAAATTCAAACAGGCATATAAGGTGACACCTCATCTTAAAACCATGTCTTTCAAAATCAAACTTAAATAAACTATCCAAAAACTGTAATGCAAACCATAAGACACTAAAAACAAAAATCGAAATCAACTGGAAATAGAAAATGAAGTGTGGGTAAGATGGGTTTAGGATAAGGGTTTCTCACTAAACCAAGACAAAATTAGAAACTAACAAGTTGCACCATGGGGAAGTATGTAAAGTCCACTTTTCATGAAAAGGAGAATCGTGCTTCACTGATCCTAGAGAGAGTTCACACAAACGTGTGTGGACCATTCTCGATTGCTTCAACAACAAAACACAAGTATTATATTATTTTTATTGATGAATTTTCTCATAAATGTTGGATCTTCTTCATGCAGAAGAAGGATCAAACATTCTCAAAGTTCTGTGAGTTTAAAAAATTGGTGGAGAAAAAGTCGGGGAAGCAAGTGAAGGCTCTGAGGAGTGATAATGGTGGAGAATACATCTCTAACGAATTCAAATACTTCTACAACAAAGAAGGAATTCGAAGAGAACTCATAGTGCCTCATAACCCATAGAAAAATGGGGTCGCGGAGAGGAAGAACAGAACGATCGTGGGTGCAGCACGAGCGATGTTGCATGATCAGGGCCTACTAATGCATTTATGGGTGGAAGCATGAAACACTGTGGTTTATTTGAAAAACGATTTTCCTCATAGAGTACTTGGCATGAGTACACTTGAAGAATATTTCACTGGTAAGAAACCTGATGTTTCTCATTTTAAGATTTTTGGCTCATTTGTTTGTGTGCATGTGACCAAGGATGCCAGGAAGAAGCTGGAACCGAATGCTGAAGTTGGGATATTTGTGGGGTACATAGAAACACCCCTTAATTATTTTGTGTATTTGCCTAACAGTAAGATGATTGTTATGCGACGGGATATAAAATTTGATGAGGGGAAAGACATGCGGTTATCACTTGAGAGGGATCTAGACTTGCATGTAAAGGAGGAATTGTTGGTTCCCAAAGATGAGTCTCAAGATGCGGATCAGCCACATGAGGAGGTGTTGGCAAAGGGGCAGGCCCAAGGTTCAACGCTACAACAATGCACCAACAAAACCCTAACTACCGGCCCTTTCGGCAACACCTGTGAAGCAGATGAAGTCTCACCCAAGGTAGAGGCAGGGGTTGTTGCAGGACTCAAATGTATGCAACCTTAGGTGGGACATAGATATGTGATTATAACACTTAACAAAGCACTTAACAGTTAATCTTCATCAATATTCAGTTCTTAGTAATAGCGCGGATGTATCTTGATTATAGAGTATCGCAGTATGCAACCAGATCCATCATCTAATAACACTTAACCTAAAAGGAACACATTATATCTAGAAGATTCAAGAACTAAGCACATCCATATAGGTCATAACTAGCATTGATTCACATGATTAGGCACCAAGCAACATCATATCTATCTAATATTCATCACATAGAAACACATCGATACATCGCACAAAGAAGAGAAACACAACATGTACGTGGTTCACCCCCACCCTGGGGATACATCCACCAACTCTTCTTCTTTATTAATGTATTCAATTGGTTACATCACACAGTCAACAAAAACCCTTCTGCACACAGGACAGGATATCTGTGCAGCTCGCTAGATCCTTCTTCCTTGCATTGTAGCACAAAGCCTTCTATAATCTCTATAATAACTTGCACTTAGCTCTGTAACCCTTCTAAAGTCATGCATAGATCACTAATAGAACTTATATTACATCACATAGATAGGCTACTTTCCTCTAATTACTTCTCCTAGACATCTATTTATACATACAAAAGTGGCCCTAAGCATGGGTAAACCCACGAGCCGACATCCCTTTCCCATTACATTGTCCCAAAACCCTAAAAGGGCCCTGAAAGTGGGTTGAGATCCCATGATCTCTGCTTCTTCTAGTGATCCATCTTTGACAGGCTGTTGAAGTCCCAAAAAGGGTCAAATATGACCAAGTGTTCCTCAATACTTGGTCAAGGGCCAACAGGCCCCCAACACTCACCTGTGACTCTTCTCGAGTCACTATGGTATGAGAAATTCCACTTCGAATGCCTCGAGCTTGGCTCGATCTGCTTCGATCTGCTGCAATGCTACTACTTCTTTCATAGTGAACGCCTAAATAAGTGCATCATTGACTAGTCCTTCAAGGTCCTGTTATTTTGTACTCAGAACGTGTTCAATTTCTACTCCTTGGCTTTCAAGTTCAGTGAATAATTGGCATGCCTTTTCTTGCACTAGTTGAAGTCATTGAGAGAATTACATTACTTTACGCTAGAGTGTGTGTACTTGCTATTGGGTTGTGCGTTTCTCTGGAAACCTCTTCATTCTGTCAACTGGGGACAAGGTCTTTAGCTACGCTTGTAACATGTCTGCCTGCTATTGTGCATGTTGGAGCTGTGATTCTAACGCCTGTAGTTCTGGATTTTTGGTGAGGTTTTCAGACGTATGGGTGCTTATGGAGCTCAACTGCTTGTATTCCAAGGCAAAGGATTTTAGTCAGTCAACTACACTTTGGGTAGTGGCTTCTCATAGATCTCTTATTTCTTGAGGTGTCTTGGGCACAGTGCAAAGTTCCAGGTCTGCGATGCGCTGCTGAAGTTGTTGGATCACTCCTTCCAGTTGTGCCACTTGCTGTGGAACTTGTTCTTCTATATGGACTTCAATGATTTTCACAGAGAGAAGTGCTCTATGAACCCATTCCTGTACTTTGAGTTTCTCTGTGAGCAATTGTTCCCTGTCTTGTTGTAGCGCTTCTTTCTCTTCCTCCCACTTTTCTTGAAGAGCTATTTTTTCTTGTTCTGTATTACTGCATTGTTCTAGCATATATTTATGTGCCTGCGTAAAATCTTGGGTAGATTGTGCTATCTCTTCCTGAGCTCGTTGAAGGAGAGCTTCAACTTTATTGGTGATCTGGTGCAGTTGGGTTGGCTCATCTCCTGGTTCTTCTGTTCCACTTGTCGAGGGTGCAATAGAAACTGTGTGTTTGGATTGTAGTGCCTGCTTTACTTCTCAAAGTTCACCCTTGATTTGGCTAAATACCTCCTCCTGTTTCACTTATTTCTTTTCCGTGATCTCCAATGAAGCATCATTCAATGCAGCGACTAAGAATTCAAAGTTGTCTCAGGTGAGGGTAGTCTTAAACGTAGCCTTGGTGGCTTTGGATTTATTTTAGGACGAAGGCTTTGGCAGGGTAAACTTCCTTTTCTTAGTTGGATCCACTTCGTCTCTAGGCGAAGTAACTTCGCCTTTGTTTTTCTCAACTTCTATGCCACCTAGTTCTCCACCATCATCTCCCTACTCAAGTGAGGTCAAAGATGTCTCCACCGATGTGCTATGGACATCGTGCAATTCATCATTTTTCTTTGTTTTACTTGGTCCAGGTGTTTCCGACGTAGTTTCAGGGATATCCACATCAGACATCTCTACGGGGTCCACTGGAACAAGGAGGTTTGTCGACCATTACTTGGTAATCTCCTCTAAGTCATCTTCTGTCAATTTGTAATATGAATGGAGCTGCTATTTATGCTCATTAGTGCGCACTGTAATGTAGGTGAAGTGGCGTTCCACTCTAAACTTTATCAAGGGTCTAAACCTGTAAAGTGTGTTCGGGGTGATGCATGGTGTAGACTAGATTACAATCATCAACTGGTTGTAGTAGGCGTGGAAGATGACATTTCATTGCCACTGTTGGTGCATGTTGCTAGAATACTACAGCGTACAAAACTTCCCGGCCAATGGTTCGAAGGGTTCTATATCCAGGAAAGTGGCAGCTTCTAGTAGCTCCCAGGAAATGAATGTGATCAGAATGAGAATCCAACTAAAGTGGAATTCATACCCTTGGTATTACACTTCTCTACAATCAATATCTATTTGGTTGACAAGGTACTGCGCCCAGTTCATCTGTAATCCCTCTGCGCACTTCCCTGCGAGGTCGACCAAAAATCCGGTCACTTGAGTTGGTCTATTCTTATGAACTAACATGATCACGATCATTTAATAGGAAAGGCACACTATGCCACTCTGGATAGAGGCTACCTTTTAGCCTCATGTGCCCTTCTCGACATTTCCATAGGTTTCCTCGATTCTTTGCACTAATGCTCGGTTGGAGGTATTTCCAGCGTAGAACTCTTGTGGGTTAGGGCCTTGCATGCTAAGCCCTGTGATCCGATTGATCAAGGTTGGATACACAGTGATGGGTTGGTTTAGCCATAGGTATCCTCTGAGATAGCAATATAAAAGCAACTCCTTCGTGATATCTCTGCAAAGTTCAATTTCTGCAAGTTTCCCATTCTGTGAGGTTACCTCTGAAATATTTTGTAGTCTGTCGATCTTAGCTCTCCTTTTACTTAGTTTCCTAGCCTTTTTTCCAATGATATTTTTCTCGGGGATTCTCTTCCCATTTTGGTTCTTATTTTCCTTGAGCATAGGTACTTCACGCTGCTGATATTCTCTCCTAAAATCCAGGAGTAATAATTCTTCTTTTTCCGGGACATGTGCTTCAGTCTTCTATGAGAATTCTGACATTCTTTCAGCTTCAAAATAAGGGCCTCTAACAATAAGTGGCTTTGATTTGTTCTCTTGTTCTTCAATAAACTGCGGAATCCTTTTGGTCATGAAATCTGTTAACTCTTGTCTCCGTTGTTCTAAAACTTTTTCTTTTTCTTTCTTTCTATCTATATATCTCTTAATCCAAGGTTTTCCAAGTAACATAGTAAACAGGGCGTTGTCCTCAATAAACTTGATAATATTGAAATCTTCTTCTGTCGAAGTTCCACTAGAATTCATAGATATCTAAGTGAGATTTCCACATAGGGTCACTATCTTTCCTCTAAAGAGTCATATCCCTCTTAGTGAAGGGATCATAGCAGGTCTTCCTATAGCTTCCCAAGTTCTCTCTGGCATGATGTTCACTGGTGTTTCTTCATCAAGAACACATTCAATGTCGAAATCTTCTATTCTTACTTCGATGCATTCTTTTTGTTTAAAGATCTCTGATAACCTAAAATGTTGGTGGTCATTCAGGGTCTCTTTCATCTGTAGTAATACTTTTTCAGATTCTTGTTGAGATTCAGCTATTTATAGAGTTGTCTTAGGGTTTTCTTCATTCATCCTCATTCCTTCAAGCTTAGCAATCATTCTAGGGAAATCCAATACTTCATGGTCCAAAGATTTGCAACAGAGGCGACTAGGTCTTCCACCCAGGCATTCCTTAGCAATATGGCCTAGTTTTCTACAACTGTAACATAGGGTTAATCCTCTCTTTCTCGTAAATGATCCCCAACCTCTTTTGTACTATGCACTAGGATCATGGTAGCTAGCCTGCAAAAAATTCTTTCTAGGATCCTGCATCCATTGATTAGTCCAAACATTCTTTCTATGCATAGGTATAACATATTTATCATTATTCTTACCAGATCTGTTCATATCAAATCTTCTTTCATCTAACAATGCCCTAGTTTTCAAGCTATGACAAACTCTATCAAGCATACCTATATCCATATTTTAGAAACAAAAATTTTCACTTATCTTACTTTTACAGAGCATAAAGCTTCCAGATCTAAAAATTTTTAGCTGTTCTTACCTCTATCAGAGCATAGAGCTTACAGATCTTACCGCTTTCTGTAGATCTGACCTCTTTTCTTCAGAAACTTCCACTTTAACCTTTCTTAGAGAACAAAGCATTCAGATCTGACTTATTTTCTGTAGAAACTTCCACTTTAACCTTTCTTAGAGCACAAAGCATTCATATATGACTTATTTTCTTCAGATATGTCCTTCCTTCTTTAGCACAGAGCTTTTCAGATCAAGTGGATTACTGTGCACTAGGGCACAGGTCCACGCACAGAGCTTCCAAAGTTTTAGGATGAATCTTTTCACAAAGCTTCTTCTTTCTTAGTTCCCAACAATCACAGTTTCAGGTCCCATCAATGGAACCATTTGTTGGCATAGGGGCAGACCCATGGTTCAATGCTACAACAATGCACAAACAAAACCATAACTACCAGCCCTTTCAGAAACACCTGCGAAGAAGATGAAGTCTCACCGGAGGTAGAGGCAGGGGTGGTTGCAGGACTCAGATGTTTGCAGCCTTATCCGGGACACATATCTGTGATTCTAACACTTAACAAAGCACTTAGCAGTTAATCTTCATCAATATTCAGTTCTTAGTAACAACGCAGATGTATCATGATTACAGAGTATCGCAATATGGAACTAGATTCATCATCTAATAACACTTATCCTAAAAGGAACACATTAGATCTAGTAGATTCAAGAACGAAGCACATCCATATAGGTCAAACCTAGCATTCATTCACATGATTAGGCACCAAGAAACATTAGATCTATCTAATATTCATCACATAGAAACACATCGATACATCACACAAAGAAGAGAAACACAACATGTACGTGGTTCACCCCCACCCTGGAGCTACGTCCACCAACTCTTCTTCTTTATTAATGTCTTCAATTGGTTATAGCATGTAGTCACCAAAAACCATTATGCACATAGGACAGAAGATCTTCGCAGCTCTCTAGATCCTTATTCCTTGCGTTGTAGCACAAAGCCTTCTAGAATCTCTATAATAACTTGCACTTAGCTCTGTAATCCTTCTTTATATTTATGCATAGAGAACTAATAACACTTAGCTTACATCACATAGGTAGGCTATTTTCCTCTACGTACTTCACCTAGACATCTATTTATACATACAAAAGTGGGCCTAAGCATGGGTAAACCCACAGGCCAACATCCCTTTCCCATTACATTGTCCCAAAACCCAAAAAGGGGCCCAAAAGTGGGCCGAGATCCCATGATCTCTGCTTTGTCTAGCGCTCCATATTTGAAAGGATGTCAAAGTCCCAAAAACTATCAAATATGACCAAGTGTTCCCCAAAACTTGGTCAAGGGCCAATAGGAGGTTCATGGAGTGGAGGAAGCCACTCATGTAGAGCCATCCATCATAAATGGGTTGAAGCAAACACCCTGTGCTTGGTACACTCTGATAGACAGCTATTTCATTGGACTGGGCTTCACCAAAAGTGAAGCGGATGCAAACCTATACCAAATTGTGGTGAAGGGTAATATTTTAATCATTGTTCTTTATGTTGATGATTTAATAATGACTGGTGATGAGCAGCTGATACACTCATGCAAGGAGGACCTTGAAAAGGAGATCGAGATGAAGGATTTGGGCCTTCTTCATTATTTCCGTAGATTGGAAATATAGCAGGAAGATGGTGAACTTTTTGTGTGTCAAGGAAAGTATGCAAGGGAGATACTGGGTAAGTTTTACATGGAGGGATAAAAACCCATGGATACTCCTCTTCCAGGAAACTGGAGGAAAGAGGATGCTACTTTTGGAGAGGTAGTGGATTCTACTGTCTATCGATAGTTAGTGGGTTCGCTAATGTATCTAGTGAACACAAGACTTGACATTTTCTATGTGGTTAACCAGTTGATTCAAGCAATGGTTAATCCTATCAAGATCTTTTAGAAGGTGGGAAAGCATGTCCGGAATGAGGGGCACATCTGAGTATGGCTTATGGTACAGATAGACACATGAGGTGAAGTTGCATCGATTCACGAATGCAGATTGGGTGAGAAGCCCAACATACAGAAAGAGCACATCAGGGGGGGTCTTTAGTATCAAATCTACAACCGTTTCTTGGTAAAGCAGGAAGCAGAGATCTATGGCACTCAATTCAGTGGAAGAAGAATACATGGCAGTGAGTCAAGCTGCATGTGAGGCTATCTGGATGAGAAAGATCTTGGTTGGTTTGTTTGGTTCTCATTTATATCCGACAGTGATTCATTGTGATAATCAAAGTTGCATTAAAATCTCAATTAATCATGTGTTTCATGATAGATCTAAGCATATAGATATCCAATATCATCATATCAGATATTGTGTGCAGTGGAAGATCATGATGTAGACATTCTGACAAAGGTGCTCGTTAGGAGAAAATTTGAATACCATAGAGAAAGGATTCAGGTGAAGGATAATCCCTTTCTTGTTGAGAGGGAGTGTTGAAAAGTCAACAAGAAATGCATGTCTAATTTATTTTTCTCTTAAATAAACTGGACAATAAATATTACTCTATTATCTCATAATTACTTGAAATAGTTAACTAAAATGGAAAATCAGTTAGCTATAGGAAATTCAAGTTCAAAGGTTGACTGGTAGGACATGGAAGTCAAATTAGGTGTAACTAAGTGACTTGAAGTTGTAACAGAGTTATAAGTTTAGTTATGTGAGTTGTGAAGTAGTTTAACTCAGTTAAGTGAGTTAAGCTCAGTTGTACTATTTGTAACTAAAGTTACACTAGTGAGAGTTTAGTGAATTAATTATTAATTAATTCACAATCAGTGAACTCACATGCAATTGAAGATTTACCACTATTAACTCCATGCATGTTAGATCCAGTGGAGACCCAGTTGAGATAACAGGTGAAAGGGACAGTTTGGCTATTAGTTGTGATTTGAGTGAAGTGCACTCATGAAATCACACATAGTGGATGTGCCCATGAGAAATGCGTAACCTAGGCAAGAGGAATTCAAATTCATTTGAAGGGTTTTCATTGCAGGGATTGTGCAGAGGAGGCAGGCTATTTGGAGGCAGAGAATTGGCACATGTATTTGTTGATTATTTGTATGACAGTGTGGGATGATTGTATATTGTACTGAGAGATCTTGGATTAGATTTTTTTATGATATTGTTTTATGTTCCATGATATACATAATATATGATAGTGGGGTTTTTATTTTTATTCTTTCCTGGTAAAACATCTGTGTTATGTGTGATTGATCTTTCTTCTTGATATTGCAATTGGTGACCGTGTTTTAAATTCCGCAAGAATATTAGTAGAAGCGATTATGTAGTTAACAGTGCCATATAATTGTTAGATTAGGAGAATCCAGGAAATACATAATTTTTATTGAAATTTATACATAAAGTATGATGATCCTCCAAAATAAAATGTATGGGAAGCCCCCCAAATTCTTGTTTTAAACTTTTGTCTACACTGCTTCCTAAAAAACACAATGCTTGCATAAATTCAAATTCCATAATTTTAAATATGGAAGTAACTTACAGTTTATCAATACCTTTATCCCTTTCTCACTCATGTGGTGATCTAGATTATTTTCAGAATGAAATGAAAGCAACGATATTACAATGAAATACACATAAAAATTGATAGAAACATAGAAATACAACAATACATGATTTCTATTAATGAAAGAAATGTACAGAGACTGTAAAAATATAGAGTGGAAGAATTGATAGGATGGTGGCAGCTTTATCTCTAAGAAGAGATGTGATAGCTACGGTCATTTGCAAGTGGATGATTAAAATGAGGCTCTGAAGGCCTTTTTATGATAAACATGGATGCGAAAAACCTATGCATCCAAAATCCTAACCCTAGGAGATGAAGCACCAAAAGTCATGTGGGCCCCATTGGGGTAAGTTAGTACATTAACTTCTTAGGGTAGTAAATTTTGCATACGATCTTCGTTTTAGGCATGTGATAGCCCGTTGGAAAGGTCGTTTCGAGAAATACGCATTATGCCATCAAAATATAACTCGGTCTACAGTTTGACTGTGACAAGACAAAAAAATATTGTTGTTCCAGATGGATGTCGGTGGCCTCCCACCTATTCCAATTGGTTCATTTTGGTAGTTTTCTAGTTTGGCAGTGTTTTCCTAGTTTTCGGTTCCCCGAATTCCAGGGTCGTTTTGAGGACCTAAACAACATTTTTAGGGCTCGGTATAGTTAGAAAATAGATTGATTCAGAGTTTGATAAAAACATGTGCATTCCTCGGATAAACCTTTCCAGCAGGATATCGTGCCCCTAAAACAAAGATCATATGAAAAAGTTATAACCCTGGGAAGTTGATGTACTAACTTACCCCAATGGGGCCCACATGACTTTTGGTGCTTCATCTCTAAGGGTTAGGTTTTTGGATATCTAAGGTTTTGGCATTCATATTTATTGTAAAAAATGCCTTCAGAGCCTCATTGTACTCATATTCTTGCGAATGAGAAGAACCGTCACATCTCTTCTCAGAGATAAGACACCACCATTCCAACAAGCTTGTTTTTCACTTTATTTTATAGTTTCAACTTATTTCCTTATTGAATAGAAACCAATTTTACTGTATCTATGTTATTCTGTGTTAAGAATATTTTAATAATAATCTATATTCATTTCATTCTTTTCATAAAATCTGGATCAATGGTATCAGAGTGGTCTTATCCTTGTCGCTCTTAATGCATGTCGCTGATGAGGTCAGGGTACAAAGAATTGGGTCTCGAGCTTTTTTGTATCGAGGACAAAAGATATCGCACGCCCAAGTGACCTCTCATGGTGGGAGAATAGAAAGAGGACGGGACAGAAGATCCTTTCAAAATGTTTCTTGAGGAATCTCTCACACAACAGAGGACCAAGATGATGGATAGTTTTGCGCAAATCCTTCAGTGATTACCAACAGGTGATGCATATTCCTCGAGTGGAGGTGCTGCCACATTCAAGGTAAAAATAAACTTTGATATTTGTATATTTGAAGGTTAGATAGATGCAAATTCTATATAAAAATGGTTGAATATACTAGAAGGATATTGTTTTTTCCATAACTTTTCAAATAGAAACAATACTACTTTTGCACTGCTCAAAGCCATTCCCCGTGTCAAATATTGGTCGGAAACTTTCTATGAGTAAAAGGAAACAAATGAACCCAATTATTTACAGTCGCAGTCACTTGGGAGTCCTTCAGGGACGTTATTAAGGAACATTACTACCCTCTCGAAATTTATGACGAACTATATACAAAATGGACCACACTATGGAAGGAAAGAGACCAAGTAGTTCCAGAGTTCACAAATATCTTCCATACCTTGCAGACCAAGCTGAGTATCAAATATTTTGAGTGAAATCTAGTGATTAGTATTGCGGTGGTATGCATAGATACATCTAGGAAAAAATGGATTTTTTGGACATCTTTTCCTTGAGTGTGGCCTGCCGATATGTTGTCTAAATCGAGCAGAAGCACAAAAAAACACATAGCAATTTGGGCCAGGGAACCCCTCACAGCAAAATAAAGGAAAGGGTGGCCCCAACCTGCATAAAAAAGGAAAGAGAAAAGATGGACATCATCAGGAAAACCAGTCCAAGCCACCAACAAAGAAGGATACCAGAAATACAAAGAAATATATCGGGAAGTGGTGTGACTTCCATAAGAGCCCTTGGAATAACACTGTTGATTTTCGCTCAAAGAAGTCACTGGTGGCTGAGGTAAAATCCTTTGAATTAGATATGGGTTCTGACTCTGATTCAGAATAAAAAAGGGGGAGATATATCATTGACACGGAACCCAGTGCCACCATTGCTACTACCAAGGTCCAACCCAGTGAACTAGATGAGCCAGAGGAAGGAGAGTGCCTTTTTCATTCACAGATGTGGGTGAAATACACCCTGCTACAATTCATCGTTGATAGGGATAGCCAAAAGAGCCTCATCTTAGCAGAGCTCATCAAACAACTATCCCTGCCAATAATGTTGCACAGGCAATCCTACAACATTGTATGGCTTCACCAAGGAAGCGATCTCCGTGTTAGCCAACAATGTCACCTGTTGTACGACATCAAGCCATTCAAAGACAAGGTATTGTGTGATGTTTCTCCTCTCAAAGTTTGTAATATTATTTTGGGACAACATTTTTATGGAAACATCATGTTGTATATGAGTCTATGCCTCACAGTGTCATTATTACTTTGAAAATGAAATTGTATAGGATACCCGAGGCAGTCCCACCTAGTGTTATTTCCTTGATCTTTTCCAAGAAATGCAGGAAGGTCATCTCTCAGAACGGGAAGTATGTCTTCTTTGTGATTCACTATCAGAGTGAATGAAAGATCATAGCCACATCTAGGGCCTCCATGGCCAACCTCTCCAAAAAGAAGAAGCAAATGTATAAGATCGTGGAAGAATACTCATATATCTTCTCCTTACTTACTGGGGTACCTCTGCACTGTCAGGTGAAGCATCCCATTGATTTGACCCCTAGAACACCTCTGCCTAATGGGGAATTCTACTACTTCTCTCTGTTAGAGAATGAGGAAATAAAGCAACATATCCAAGAACTTCTCCACAAGGGGAACATCCATCCCAACTCATTACCTTGTGGGATCCTAATCGTGTTGGTGCTTAAGAAAGACGAGACATGGTGACATTGCATTGATAACCATGCCCTGAAAAAAATTATAGTCTAGAACCTGTACCCAATTCCACGAATCGATGACCTCCTTGACAAGCTCATGGGGCCAAATACTTTCGTAATATTGATTTGATGTCTATATACCACCAAGTCCCAATAGAACAGACAAATGTATGGAAGACCACCTTCAAGTTAAAAGAAGGCCTTTTTGAATGGATGATCATGCCCTTTGGTTTGAAAAATGCTCCAACAACTTTCTTGAGGATGATGGACTATATCCTATGACCTTTCACAAATACTTTTGTAGTGGTGTATTTGGATGACATCCTCATATACAACAAGAATTAGAAGGAACACTTGCAACATATTCAATAGGTTCTGCACACCTTGCGACAACACAAGCGATATGCCAACTTGGAAAAAATGCTCCTTTGGGATGGACATGGTCCATTACCTAGGGTACATCATTGATCATCTTGGTGTGCATGTGGATCTAGCCAATATTCAGGTCATCTGTGATTATCCAGCCCCAACCACACTCACTGAGATTCATAGCTTCTTGGGCCTTGCCAATTTCTATCACAGGTTCATGTTTGGATTCTCCTAGATTGCATGGGACCTTAGCCAAGTAACAAGAGCTAGGGTTAAGGAAAAATGTATGTGGGTGTTAAGGAAAAGATATGAAATGATCTTACTCAAGAATTTTCAGACATTACTTGGCTAAAGAAAAGTAGACGGGAATATCACCCTATGTTTATAGCCAACAAAAATAACATCCTAACTCACAAGTATTAATTACGAGTGGTTAGGCTAGTCTTTTATCAACAAAAATCTTGCTGGAAATCCACTTTTTATGTAATTTTCTGAATATAACAGTTTCTGAAATAAATGTAATAACATAAGTAAAGACACCAAGATGATAATCAAGACAGATGAGACATAAAGAAATCCTTTATTTCATTCCAATTCACCAAAGAGTCATTTTCTTTACAAAATCTCATACAAAAAGCTTGGACCAAAGTCAAACTTAGACATCCCCAATGGAACATACAAAATGACCCCAGACAAAAAACCAAAACTGAACTCTAAAACCTGGATCAAATTGCCACAAATTGTTGCCCACTCAACTCTACACAATAGCCTTTATCAGTCATGAAAACTAATTCACAAACAGACAAGACTACATAGACTATCAAAGATAGATGAACATCTCTGAAAAACAAGTGTCTGAATGATTTGATTCAGTACAATAAGACCCTGTTATCATAAAAGAGAATTAGGCTTGTGATGAATATATGAATGAATGAAAATTGAACTATCTCAACACAAACTCAAAGAGAAAACCTTAGCATGCTTCTGCTTCTATCCTCCACTTGTTCCTCCCTTTCCTTTTGCTTTTAACAAATTAGAATTAGTTGAAGTATTTGAACCAACTCATTAGTTAATTTAATTAAAAGACTCAACTAACTTTAGTTAGGGGGAAGAGTAATAACTATAATAAGCGTCATAAATAAATAATAACTAGTAGGTGGGACCCCTTGTGACTCCCTTTAGTTCAAAACAATCATAACAATCATAACATAACCATTATTTAATCAAAACACACCTCCTTGTGTCTCCCATCAACATATTCACTTTTCACAATTTTAGGTCATGAAATTGAAATTAATTCAAAAATAATACTCATATATCCAAAATAAAACATGATGTCCAAAATCCTAAAGTCAACTGTCATAAAAAAATAGATAAAATAAAAACTCAAAATCCATATTTCTCGATTTGTGATGCAACCCTTCCTTGGTTTTTGTTGTCATCTCTTGATTTTCCTGAATTTGTCTTTCACTGTGCAGAGCCTTTAGGCCTAATCTCTCTGATCACGTGGGAAAAATCATCCCTCAAATGCATCCGGAAAGAAACAGATTTGTCAGAGCCATTGGAGGGTGAGGTAGGGGCAACAATGGATTTTCCTCTATCAAGGGCATGGTGGGACTCAATTTTCAATCTCTTGCTAGCATGGGAGGATCGCACTGGCGAGTGGTCAGGGGAATCTTAGGAAATGGGGTTAACAGGAGGAGGACCAGGCAAGGACAAGTTGGTCCAGCCATGATGTTGCGAGACTGTCGGGTGGAAAATCTCCTGCCATACATAATTTTCATGGACCTCAAGTTGTAATGAAACATGAGGAAGTACAGATATACCGGGGGCTTGCGGGGCTTGGAAATGAGGCCTTTTATGCCTAGGATGGACTATTCCCTGCCCAATCCAATTTAATAATCCGGCATGAAACAATTGGCCAAGATCTTGTGAATCAACTTCAAAATGTATGGAAAACCAGGGCCTTCTTGGGCCTCGGTTCGAATTAGCTCTACCTTTGTTTCCTTGGCCATGGCTACCTTGACTGAAAAAATTCATCCTGCATGCGTGATCGCTTAGAAAATAGTATTTTAAATAACCATACATGACAACTCTTAAAAATATGAAATAGATTTGGCTTAACAATGTATCAGACTCATCCAATCCAATCCATACAAATTTGTTTACCATTTATCAATGAGCAGGGGGTGAAAATGGTTCTGGGATATGCGAGGGGTTTGTATTGAGAGAAAACATGATACCATGAGGGGGGAAAAAACACAGTTACTTCTCAATGACAACAACAATCAACTGTAAGAAACCCAATAAAACATCATTGTATTCCACACAAGACACTGCCACTTTCAACCGCCTTGACACCGAAATTCTCTTGATTGTAATCAATCTCAAAACATGTAGTGAAAAAATGAAATGGGAAGGTGATAGGATTTATAATTAGTAAAAAATGAAATCGTGGAAGGGAAGAAAGATGATTACTGTTCATGAAGTTAGTTAAGTGATCCATACAACATTCTGTGAAAGAGATGCGTCAACCATCAATCATTTTGACCAAATAACAATTTCTGTGCAATTAATTGGTTCACTTCCCATAATCAAATATCCAACACAGTGCCACTGCAACACAATATGTAGTCCACCCAATTTTTCAAGGGTTATATTCCTTTCATT
Organism: Picea engelmannii; assembly: GCA_009831015.1. NCBI lineage: Eukaryota > Viridiplantae > Streptophyta > Pinopsida > Pinales > Pinaceae > Picea > Picea engelmannii. The sequence continues at coordinate 75,864 of ML802531.1, read as the reverse complement.
TACATACTTTTCATTTTATAACAATTTTTTAATAGTACCTATTTCCAATCTGTAAACCATCAAAATCAATCATTGCCCATACAATCCTTCAATCCACAATAATACACAAAAGTCATGTTTTCAAATTAATAATGAAGTCACTATCACTGCAATCAAGGCTATCATTTTAAATGCGATGACATTCGTTAAATATATATAGGAAATCACCTAATAATCAAGATCAAATTGTCAAAATACGAATTGACAATTAAACTGACAACAACCACCATTCCAGCACAAGATAGGCACCGAATAATTCAATCATGCAAGTGTAACTCCGTCACTATGCAAGCCCAAATCTAATGTGACTATAAGAGGATGGGCCACCCATCCAACATGGCGAGGTATCAATAACAAGCCTATCTCAACAAATGATTGAGATGCAACAAAACATGCTCAAAAACTCTATGAGTACCCCTGAGTGTGAGAACCCAAGCCATCTATGTTATACACAGTGCACAGCCAACAAAACCCCATGATGCAACAATTCCACTTAAACAAAAAAAAACACATAGTCACAGTAATAACTAAACATATTGTGTTGATCCATTTGTTTAATACAATATTCCTTCGACTTAGTCACACCATAGTCGACTATGTTGTGTGCACTTGGCTCAAACAATCAAAAAAACATAAGGATGCAGTGGATATATTCTCTACAGTCATCTGGTTCAAAAATCATTCAGCCCCAAAGAAAACCATAGTTACCATGCCCATTATTTCATTTTTCAAAAACACCATACACACAACGTGACATGCATGAGCAACATCAAGCCTTGGTAATCAATGCTAGCTAACCATCCAAATAATCATTAGTTTAAATACCATTGACTGTGTATCAGCCAAACAATTTGCCACTGTTGTAAAAAATCAATCAACCTAACAAGCTATGGCAACTATGCATACCCACGCATTAGATCGAATCGAGGCAAAGGCCTTCTCCATTAACAATACTGAGTTATTAACATAAGGAGAGTGACTGTGTACTTTAAGAGTGAAATTGGAAATGTAGGGTTTATCATTATTATCACAGAGGCAATAACTAAATGCCAAACCAACACGACTACCATACGACCAACTGGGCGAGTCCATATTCAAATTAGTCTACCATACATTCAATCCACAATAACCTGTAGCAACTTGACAAGAACGACAATATCCTCTATAAAACTTAAGATTAGAGGGTATACTCTATAGCCAACACCAAGGGAATGGATCCAACTCCTCGTAATGGTGGAACTTTCGAGGCCAAGGATTTGCACATAGAGAGAACCATGATTCATTTGTGGACATGTAACAATCCATGGTAGGGACCATAACAAAAATGAGAGGCTCCCATTCGACCTGGAAATTTTATTTAATGCAGGTAGGGTATAACCCTCGTGCTCTTCGATCAAACAACCACAACACGGAGGCAAAGACAAGGCCGAGTAAGAATACGAGAACCCATTTTGTGACCCTTAGTGGTGAAAATCAACCAATACCGAAGTGAACAAAACACAGTGATGCATAAAGCCTTCAACCATTAACCCCATGAAAGCCATAGAATGGATTTAGTGACAGTGCGTGAATATAGCTATCCACCCAATAATAAACAAAAACCCTCCACTTAAACCAACAAGGATAACAAAGAGCTACCACCCAGGATGACCAATAAATTCAATATTATTGTAGGAAGAACCATTCATTTCAAGAACACCATTTTACACAGTTGCAACACTTAAGGAAAATACAAACCAATACACTTGAGCCAGTAATCATTTCATAACCAGAGAAGAGTCATGAATGGAAAAAACAAGAACATACCTATAATCAAATTCCTTAAAATGCAAGTTGGCCGAGCGGTTCCTCTCTACTAAGAATTGAGAGAATAACCACAACATCAAGATGGAACAATAGCCTGACTAGGGTGGTGGCTAACAGGAAGGGTATAGGTGACATGCACATCACATCCACCCATAATTCATTTACTCATCAGTACATGCCAACCAACTCTTAATTAACACCATTAATTTAACTCTGCGTTGGAATTTGCAAATATTACCTGCCAATTGCGCTCTCCACATCATATATCCAATTCCTTATTATATAACTCAAACAAAATCGCATAACTGTTAGCACTATCACCTTGCCAAATGCATCACCAACATCTCATACCATATGCGTATCAAACATATTATCCAATAACAATTGCATAACCATTTACTTGTTAGCTAGGATGTAACAATAATTGTTAATTATTTCATGCATGTAGTATAGTGAATAAGATAGCTTTAAATTATTCCCCTTTGCAATTGTTTCTCATTTCTTTCCAATTGTTCGCATGTAGTATAGTAAAATTGCAGAATTAGATCCCTTTTCTTTGCATTTGTTATAGTATTTTTTCCTTTCTCAAAAATGTCCTTCATGTAATTTCACTAACATGCTTGTTGTGCAGGTGTGATAAGAACATATAGCAATGATATTAATGAATAGTATACATTGTAGTAACATCAGAAATCAACACTTCATAAGCTCAAATCATAACCAATAGCAACAATATATCATCAACCATGTAAGTCGTGTCGCACATCATCACAACATAAAAAATGAACAGATATGATCTTCAATAATTCAAGGGTCTCCCACCTACTACTATTTTTTTTTTATATAATAATAGGCTTTAGCAACACTTTGCGGGCAAAATTTTGTTGACAATTTTAATAGTCAACAAACTGGCGAATCCACAGGAAAATTTGTTTCCAACAGATTTAGGACTCATAACTCATGGTCTCATAGACCAAGAACAATAATTTTAGAAGACATAACGAAAATAATTATGCAACAGGGGGAAGTGAGTGGATTTAATGGAAATATGACCGGGAATTTGGGAATAATTGATGAAAAGTGTTAAGTATGAAGGGTTTTTACGACTGTATGCATAATCATTCAAATGGAATATGCTTTTAACTTTCAAGGAGGAAAAATTATAGACTTGCTCTTAAGATCTCAATGGATGAAGAAATGGCAAGAAGAAGCGGGAAATAACCAATTCCTTGTAAGACAACAATGGAAATATGTAACAATTTCAAGGGCCCTTCAGAGGAGACATCATAAGAACTGTGTAAGCTTGATTGCTATTGACTAACAATGATTTGTAGAAGTGTCACTATGGCAGAATTGATCCAACATTCTATCTTGACCAAACACTAGAAGATGATAAAGACAAAAATTGCAACAGAAGTAATAATGAAGAAATTCAAACAACAACAGTAAAAGACTCAATTGAAAACAACAAGGAAAGAAAAATTAACTTAGAAAGAAGAAATCAAGGTGTTGTAAGCGTAGAAAAGAAGAAAAAAAATTGAAAGCATAGCTAGGCTACTCGTATACAGAAAATCCAATTAGCATTAGAATCTTTCACGCTAGTCCCTTGCAATACTTTAAGCGAGGACTATTAGTGTTGTAGGAAACAAATTGTCTCTATAATTCCTTTAAAATGTCTGAGTTAGTTTCCAAGACAAAAGTAATCTAGAAATGACCCAACACTTGGAATTTTGATGTAATTATTAGCCTTTTGACACATATGATTAAATCATCAAGATAAGCATAGGGTCTGACCAATTCATCAAAAGTCGTGTGTATAGGCCCTTTAAAGGCAGTACTTTCATCAAATAAACTAGAAGGTAGGCAATTGTAAGACATGGTATCACAATTTGTAATAAGAGTGGTCTTGTGAACAATTTTCCTTTCTACCTTGATTTTATTGTAACCAAACAAACTGTCAAGTAAGGGCTTCAACTGTAACTCTACAACCTGCTGCAGAATCATTCTTGTATAGAGGGGGGGAGAAGGATTTCTCATAATATACTGACTGAAGGTGCGAAGATGAATGGGGGTTATAGTATGATTTGTGATCTTTGAAGTAGGTACTCGATTTGGAATCCGTTCAGGGTGGACTGAAAAAACGTTCCAGCCCTTAAGAAATATCTCAACTCCCTTCGAAAGGGTGCTTCTAGTGCAGAGTTAACAAGTTCTTATTTTTTCCTAGCTAGTTTCATATCATGCTAAGCAAGACCAGGATCAAAACCATGAATATCCCCATAAGACCAAGAAAAAACCTTTTGAGATTCGCCAAGTAGCCCGGTGGACCCCATCTTTTTTCTAACAAAACATTGGACATTTATTTTAACATCCGATGAATATTTAGGTGTCCTAATGTTCAGGAGGATGGTTTCAACCATATTCTTTTATAACTCCTCTTCTTTCTATTTTTCATTGTTTCCTACAACACTCAATGAAAACAAACTCTCAAGAGGAGTCAAGCCCTCATGAATCTCATTATTTTATATGGATATAATCCCTTCAGGCTTAAGAGATTCATTTTGGATGACAACACAAATGCTCTCATGGCTAGGAATGGCCTTCCAAGATCCTTCCTTCCTTTTCAAAAATGTATGGACAATGTAGAGATTGAAAAGAACAATCAGGCATGTGAGGCAAGAGTTGTTGAGTAGGAGAGGCTGGAAAGACAACTAACCGATCAACCATTGAATTCAACTCCTTCTTAACATGAGTGATGTTGAAAGATAGAAGGTTCGAGACAAGTGCCCAAACATTTTGGGAGTATTGTTCCATCATCTTATTTCTAGGAGAGCATATATTGTGTATCAGGTTCAGAACAAGATCAAAATTTCCAAAAACTAAAAGGTGACCACAACCAAGATTAAGGGAATTCTCAATGCCTAATAATAAAGCTTCAAATTTAGTGACAATGTTTGTACAAGCAAACTCCAACCTGTATGACATATTATGAATATTTCCTATAGGGGAAACCAAGATAATACCATCCACATTACCCTCCTTAGAGTGTGAACCATCAAAGTGAATATGCCATAAATCATCATCTAAATCAATTCTTTCCAAAGGAATATTATCCTCTTCAACAAAGATGGAATACACTCCTAGGTCTTCTTCGATATAGTTTATTCTAGATTGTAGAACACTCTCTATGTAGGGTGGAATTATTCCTTCTGTAAGGACTATAATATTCTTACCATTCTAAGGAATGGATAAATGTGTCTCGTCGAGTGAAAGGTATCCACCTGTTAGGGCTTGCCAATATCTCCCCAAGATAATTGAGTAATTGCTTACAACATGGTGCAGAGAGGAGCCATAAATCTCCAATATGTTAGCACAGATGAACAAGTTGTTGATGTGTTGACCAAGACTCTATCTCGTGTAAAGTTTGAGAAATTTCAAGATAATATTGGTATAGTCTGAAAGGACCTCCCTCAAAAGGGGGAGTAGTGTTATGTTGAGATATATCTAGTACTGTGATTCCATCTTAATCATTGTGACGTAAAGCCAGTCTAGTTGTTGTGTTGAGATATGCCTAGTACTATGCTTCTAGTTTAATCACTGTGACATAAATATAGTCTAATTGTTGTGTTAAGATATGCCTAGTACTGTGCTTCCAGCTTAATTGCTATGATGTAAAGCCAGTCTAGTTGTTGTGTTGAGATATGCCTAGTATTGGGCTTCCATCTTAATCGTTGTGACGTAAAGCCAGTCTAGCTGTTGTGTTGAGATATGCCTAGTACTGTGCTTCCAGCTTAATCATTGTGACGTAAATCCAATCTAGCTATTGTGTTGAGGTATGCCTAGTACTGTGCTTCCAGCTTAATTGTTGTGACGTACATCCAATCTAATACCATGCTTCTAGCTTAATTTCCATGATGAAAATCAAGCCAAGTACTGTGATTCCAACTTAATGGCTATGACGTAAGGTCAGTCTAGTATTGTGATTCCAACTTAATTGATGTGTTGTGATTACAACTTAATTGTTGTGGTGTTTTCCATATTAATTATTGTGTGGTGTGCAAGCTTAATTGTTGTGATGATTTTCCAGCTTAATTTTTTTGATGATGTGCCAACTTAATTGTTGGGATGTGTTGCTAGCCTCGTGCTATGATGATGTGTTACCAGCCTTTGTGCTGTGATATTGCTACTTTTTATGTTGTGTCAACCTTGTGTTGCTATTGATGATGAGGATGTATTAGTGTTATACTAATCCATGTTGATGCAGTTGATGATGATGATGCCACTTCAGCCTCTTGTTGAAGAAGATGATGATGATGCCACTTTAGCCTCTTGCTGAAGATGATGATGATGATGCCACTTCAGCCTCTTTCTGAATATGATGATGATGATGCCACTTCAGCTCCTGAGTCCTTGCTGAAGATGATGTTGATGATATTATTTCAACTTTAATGCTGAAGATGATGATGATGTTACCTTAGCCTCATGCCGATGAGGATGATGATGCTACTCCAGCTCTATGTTGTGTTGATGATGCTCCAGCCTCTGTGTTGTGTTGTTGATGAGAAAAAAAAACTTCCGATGATTTATAGATACGCCAGTTAGTGTTCCAAAATGATATTGATGATGTTGTATTCTCACCAACCTAATGTTGTTGATGATGTTTTCCTCTCTCGTCTAATGTTGTTGTAGAATACCCTTCTTGTTAAGGGGGAGTGTTGAAATAATGTAATTGCAAAGTGTATTCTAATTATTATTGTTGTATTATTCATTAGATCAATCCACTATTGTGGATTGATCATGTTGGCTATTGTAAAAGACCAAATCCCCTTTTGCAGATTGGTCAAAACATAATTGTAATAGGAAGAATAAGAAGTCGGCCCCATAATATATTAAAGAGGCTCCAAAACATATTAAAGGTGGTTATAACCACCCAAATTGAGAAGTCGGCCCTGCCAGTGAAAAGACACCTCCACACGTGCCAGAGTTGTATAAATAAGGATGCTATCACCTCACTTAGACACACGCTCACTTGTTCATTGAGAAGCAAGTTTCATAGCTGCAGTTGGAGAAGAGAGAGAGAGAGAGAGGCACATTCTTGGGAGAGGAATTTATGTATTTGTTTGAGTTATCTCTTGGCATTGTATTGGCTATCTATAATAAGGAAGTTTCACTGGGTTTTCTCCCCCATGAGGGTTTCCCAGGATAAATGATGTGTCTCTTGTGATTGTTTATTTCTAAGCGATCCTATCTTATGCTATTGTTATATAGTGAAATGCAAAGAACTCTAATAATAGCTTAAACCTTAACATGAATGTACTACTTCACTGCTCTTACTCCATAGAGCATCCCATTCATTTATCAGGGTCTCTCTAGCACATGTAACCAAGAATATATTTATTGATAAATTCAAGGGAGCTCACGACTAGGAAAACTACTAGGAAAATAGTAGCAATCAGTGCTTGTTATAGTGCAACTCACACATTTGTTCTCTATTCAAAAGTAAAAAACATGTATCTTCAATCTTCTACTCCAAATATGCTCTATAATTTGACCTCCATGGTTTCTCTAGCTCCAAGCCCTTATTTTATGCTCTTTTCTTGTTGTTCATGCAAAAAAATTGACTATCTAACATTGTTGTAACTACCCATACAAATTTCCTCTCCTTTGGATTTCTTTCTTGACTTACACACTTCCCCAAGATGATTGTACTCAAACCCCATGCTCACAATAACTATGGGATGTGACTTCTCACACCCACCCTCTTACATGCATTCAATGATTGGAATTGGGAACACTCAACCAAAAAATAGAAGGTTCATATAACAATAGAAAATTTAGGAAGTGAGTTGAATTAATAGATGTAATAGACCCAAAACATCAAACCCAAAACGATTTTTTCTATGTTCTGATCAGAAACGTACCTACTTCCCGTGTATCTCTAAATTCACTCTCTTGGTTTGATTCAAAATTATGATACCAATTAATTATTAAAGAAGCATGAAATAGACACATTAACAACATATGAAATAATCAAGATTCATGTTACACCATAAAATAAATGATCCAATGCCATGCACAACCATAAATAACAAACAAGCACATTATAAATACATATCTCAGATACGTTAATAATTAATACACATCGAAAATAAATATACAAGTAGATAAAACCATGAAAAATAACATTTATCTTTAAAAAACCCAACCACCAACTGGATACAAACCAAGGACGTTCCACCCAACCTTAGAAACCACTGTTCCAAGTCTCAACAATGGGTCACTCCGAGATAGAGCTATGAATCCACAAGGTCAGGTCTCAGACTGACACTCAACTTCCCAAACCAATAGAAAAAGAATCTCTCATATATTTCTCAAACACACAACAAAATCTAGTTTTCCAACTCTCTTCTCCTTCAACCTACACCACCCAAAGAGAATGAACCCCCTTCACTGCCACATAGTCCCTTAGGTTATCCACCTATTTCTAGTGCTCCAATGCTACCGGTTAGGAAATCTCAGTGTTGGAACTCTCAAGATTCATAGCTGTGAAAAAGGTTTATCAAAATGCAAATGCATATTATTCCTACCTGCATCAAATCATTGCTGGAATACTTCAGTAATTCCTACAGTGATCCAACCATGGCTTATTACCTTCAACAATTCATTTTCGTTTCCCATACAAACACAAGAATGAGCAAGAAGAGTGAATCAGAGAGGAATGATTCCAAAAAATGATTTCAGTGAGAATGAATGGACAACCCCCAATACAATCAGGAATAGGGTTTAAATATCAAAATAATAACATGGAATTTCCCAAAGAAGCTCACAAGACCCCCTCTTTCTCTCTAAAATTCCAATGTGGGTAAAATAAAAATAATTCAAAAAGGTAAAGGCTTAGCCCCTCAACTTCCACCCTTCTCTCGTGGAATTGTATCCTCCTATAATTCTTTTCCTTTTCCATCTCACATCCAAGGATGTATATTACTATTAATAATTATCAAAGTGTTACACTTCCTAGGCACTCCAACCTCTTTTAGTTGTTCAAGCACTGTAGCCTTTCATCAGATAAAAAAAATACATTAATAATTCAAGGACTCAAAACTAAGGTATAACAATAGACATGGGTAGTTCCCCTTTGGAACCCTCTTAGATATTCTCTTATACCCTCCCCTTTCTTGTGGTTTAATCAACCCCCATCTTTGTACATGTCCCCTAGTAATTGACATCACATTTTATTATTAAAATACAGAAAAGAAATTCACATATACATCGATTGGCCGTGCCCACACATTATATAAACATTAAGAATTAATTAAACTAGGAATTGTAGTGGGGATGTTAAATCCCCTCCTCCCCTAGAATTGTGCATTGTCGTCGGTGCAAACCATGTTGATATACATGCACAAATTTACATCACAATACTAAGAAATACAAATTATGCAATTTTACAACTCCAATAATAGTTCCAACCAAAATATCTTATTCCTATCAACCCATTGACCCAAGGAATGTACACCCTTCACTATTCTTAGTCCATCGAGATGTACCTTTATTTTAGTTTTCTAGGAATATGAGATGTGGTTCTAGAATTCTAGTTGCTCAAAATGTAGTCTTTCATTATTATATTTTATTTTCTTCAAAATTGTCGAAATATTGTGGGTGTTCCTCTTGCATGTTTTCTTAATTATCCCATGTAGCATATTCAGTACCATAGTAGGTCGATTGAACCTTTACCCAAGATATGTCTTTGTTCCTGAGAACTTTAAATTTTTGGTCCAGGATGTGCACTGGTTCCACCTAGAAATCCCCTTCACGTTCCACCTTGATCACAGTCTAATCAGTTATGTGGTTAAGTTCAAGCACATATTTGTTTAATAATGACACATGCAATACATCATGCACTCTCATGGATGTAGGGAATTTTAGGATGTATACAACTGGCCCTATTTTTTCTAATATTTCAAAAAGTCCAAAATATCTTGTTGCCAACTTTGGGAAACTTACTAATATTAGCGTACTTATCTTCTCATTCACTTTTAAAAATGCATGCTCTCCCACTTTAAAATATATGAAAACTTTGTTCTTGTTTGCATAAATTTTCTGCCTATCTTGGGAAGCCTTTAAAGTCTTCTTGATATTTTCCATTTTTTCTTCCATTTCCTTCAACAAATTTGGCCCAATAAACACTATATCTACTGGATTATCCCAACTCACTAGTGTGTTAGTATTTCTGCCATACAATGCTTCAAACGAGCTTATTTTTAATGATGATTGATACCCATTTTTGTAATAAAATTCCACTAAGTGGATATAATCCTCCCACCTTGATGGATGGTCCATCACATACATTATAAACATGTCCTCAATTATTCTATTAGTCCTCTCTATTTTTCCATTTGACTCTAGGTGATATGTTATACTGAGATTTATATTTGTCCAAAAAGATTTGAACAAACCCTTCCAAAAATTGGATGGAATTTTAGATCTCGGTTTAAAACTATTGCCTTGGGCATTCCATGTAGCATGGAAACTTCCTTCATGTAGATTTTTGCTATATTTTTTTTTCTCGTATGTAGTCTTCACTAGATTAAATTGTTCTTCCTTAGTTAATTTATCCACCACCACCATGATGGAATCATGTTGCTTCACTATTCTAGGAAGCTTAGTAATAAAATCCAATGTGGCTACTTCCCACTTCCATTCTAGAATAGGAAATGGCTGTAACAACCTTGTTGGATGTCCATGTTTGGTCTTCACTTTCTGTCACTCTAGAAATATGGATATGTAACTAGCCACTTATTTCTTCATTCTTGGCCAAAAGTATTGACTTCTTACAACTACAATTGTTTTCTGATATCCTAGGTGCTTGACATATGGCACATTGTGCATTTCCCTCAACATTGTATTTTTCACCTCACTAGAAATTGACACATATATTTTTCCTCTATATGTGAGTATCCCATTCTCTTACAAATAATAATATTTAAATTTTTGTTGTAAATTTCCTTTCTTTAATGCTTATTTTGTTTTCAAATATTGCTAATTTGAATTTGTTGTTGCAATAATTTTATCTTTCAGATCAGTCTTGTACATGCTAATGACTGCAATATGCATTTATGAGTTCTTATATTGAGTTCATCAACCACTTGATTCTCTTTTCCTTTAATTTTATTAATCTCAAAGTCATATTGACTAAGGAGTTCCAACCACCTAGTTTGTTTGGCATTTAATGTGGGATTTCCAAACAAATGTTTTAAACCAAAATGGTCTGTCCTTAGCTCAAATTTCCTCCCCATGAGGTAATTTCTCCACATTTTTAATGTATGAATAATGATTGGTAATTATAGATCATGGGTAGCATAGTTCCTTTCATGCTATTTTAATTTTCGAGACTCATAGTATACCATATGATATTTTTGTGTGAGGAGTCCACAAATCCCTTCCTTGCATGCATCAGTGTACACCACAAAATATTCATCTGGATCTACGATATTAAGTATTCATGCACTTATCAAGATGTCTTTTAGCTTCTACAATCTCTCTTCACACTTTTGAGTCTATTAAAAATTCACTCTCTTATTTTGCAAAGAAGTGATTCGGATTGCAATATTTGAGAACCCTTTTATGAATCTTCTATAATACCATGTGTTAGAACTTAAATAACATTTTTCAAGTAAAAATCCAAATTTCAAATTATTTTTTATTTTTTTCTTTTACAGATTTTAACTTTAGTAACATCATTTTTCATACTAATAAAATTTTCGTTATGCTTTGAAATGGCAGATCAAGCATTAGCCATTAAACCTGACACTTATGGAAATCTACGGTTTGCATGAGTTCGAAGATACAAAATTGTGAAATGTTTAATAAACGGTATAATTCCTATTCGAAGTTTCACTTCGGGACTTCATACTTCAATTCTCCAAGCTCAAACATATAAAAGTCCTAAAAACCTCGAAGTCACGAAGCTACAGAATCCCTAAGCTATGAATTTCTAGAATTTTTTTAGAAAAATACTCGGTTGACGTGTCCTATGCCATCTAGAATTATTTACACATAGAGACACATGGCAACTGTTTTGGGTATTCTTGGACATATAATTCGTACAATTCAGGGTGACACATGTCACTCATGTTTTCACGAAACATCATCAGATGTGACGTCATGCTGCCACATCACTCTGGGATATTTTCCTCTGGAAGATCAAGTTATCAACAAATATAAGAAGTGTTAGAGTGTCGGAACACTGAATTACTAAAGTGTCAGAGATTAAAGGTAAAACATGATTTATTTGGCATAATTAATGGTAATTAATCACTTTGCAACTTCAGCCTTCAGGATAACTTTAAAAATTTATAATGCAAACTCCCGAAGTCATGAAGCTCCGAAGTCACGAAGCTCTGAATCATTTAAAGTTTAAAGAGAACAAAAGCAATGGTTAATTAAAGAAAATGTTAATTAAAGGGTAACTAATTACTTTGTGAATTTAGCCTTCGGGAGATGTTTAGCATCCCTTATTCAAAACCCCTGAATGCCAAAGCATCTAAATACTTATCTTCGCTAATCATGATCATTAAAGGTATATTAAACTTGGTTAGGGTGAAATATTTGAAAAATATCGTTTTCGTCAAGTAATAAATTTAACAAATTTATAATGATTACCCTGTCATTCGAATTAATGAATAATTGAATGTAAAATTGACTAGTATTTTGTGTTTTAATTTTATAAAATATTTTGAACTTCATATAATTTCTCCATTTCACATTCAGAACTTTCACCTCAGTATTCTTATTCATAATTTTTTTTTTTTATAGGGGATGATATTGGAAGAAAAAAAATTATGGCACCGCACAAAGAAGCAAGAAAACAAGATCTGTATGTGGAAGAGCCAAACCCAAATTCAGATATTTTTTCAGACATTACCGCTCGCCTAATAGACAAAATTAAATCATGGAAGAAGGTTTATGAAATCGTAGAAGCTGAAAAGTTCCTCCATTTTGATGAATCTAGCAAAGGAGAATATTAATCAACTATAAACATCTCAGAGAGGTGACCAAGTTAGAACTTCACAAAGTTGCAACACGACCAAAATTGTTGCCATATACAGATATGATAGGATGGGTCTTGGACCATGTAGATACTCCAACCAGAACCATCTGCAGTCATTAGAAGACTATGGTTAGCTCATTACGACCCAAGGACATCCAAGTAACATATAAATTAAATTGCAATCCCAAATAGGTTTATAATGCACCATTTGTGATGAAATTTGAGAAAGAAGAATATGCTAGTTAGGACAAAACTTTCCATGATATAGTCAAAGCCTGGTGGGGAAATGAAAGTAAATGAAAAGATGATATTCATGGCATATACTCTACAACCTCTTGTGATTCTCACATTATGTATGTAGCCATGATGTTTTGTAGAATGTTCATAAATAAAATCCATGCACATTTCACTATAGAGTGGGTTCCTATAATTCATGAAGTTACAGAGGGTTTTACTTTTGATTGGGGAAATATTTTATCAGATAGTCTAGCCAAAAAAATAAAACCAAGAAATATAAAGGAGAGCATGCTCCCTTATATATGTCTACATATATTATGGATGCAATCTGTTTCAAAACCCCTTTTCCTCTAATAAATTTGAGTTGGACCCCAATTGTCACTGAGCCAATACATATTTATCATTCCAAATCATTGGAGAAAAATACAAAGGATTGTTTTTATGATATTTTTCACAACGTTGTTATTCTAATCCATGAAGCCATTTATGGTCATCCTCATCCTAGAATTTATGAAAAAATAATGGGGAATATAGGTGCTATTACAGACTGGTACATTGAAGAAATTTTTAATTATATCAGAGTGTTTGGTTATTTTGCATCTCGACATGCTCTACCCAGATTTCTACAAGACAAACTTTTTTGTAGACAAGTATCCTATCAAACAATTTTTACAGGTACCACCAAATAACTGAAGGATGCAGAAAAAAGAGTTTGGAAAGCCTATCCTATACATGTTGGCATACTTTCATTATCATATTTTGGACATCCTAAGGTTGAAGCTTCAACCTTATATGATACTACATTGGCTACCATCGAATTCAAAAAGCATGATCCACATAGGGTGGTAGAAAACCATTTGGCTCAATTCAATATTAAGAAATATTTCCATGAAGATTCTCCTTTTGATGAAATTTTCATAGGATCTAGATCATATGATGAAGTTATACCAAGGTTTTAGAATATTCTTGAAATGGAACAATCTAGTTTTCTCAATTTCCAAACACACAGAAGGCATGGTTTACCTAATATTTTGCAATTAGAACAAAGTCGTGTTCATAGGTAACAACATCATAAAACCTAGGTAACAACATCATAAAACCTAAAACAATATGACCTGCCTAAGGTCAAAACTAAGTATGTTGAAAAGAAGMTAGAAATATTGTCAAAGAACACRACATGTACAGGGATAACTACACCAGGTAATACCTATGAAGAATAATTTGCATTGTTTGAAGTTTTCATGAAACATGGTTGTACRTTTCCTCATTTGTTCTCAAATACTGAAACTCTTGTGAAAGATGTCACAACCAAAGGGGAATTTATTTCACTTGCAAATCCCATCCCATCTTTAACTCCCCTAGAAACAAGTTATGATTTGCCTGGTTCAAAGGTAATAAAWGTAGATGCTTTGACACCTATTGAAACAAAATAGATTCCTTCATCGGATTTTTTCTTCAAAAAGAAAGGGAAAGATATCATATGAAGAGAAGTTAATAAAAAGTGAGGATTARTTATTAAATGGAAAATAATGGTATATGATGGGAAGAGACAAAGTGACCCTAAATTCACAAAACAWGTAACATATTCACTCGGAGCATTTGCAACAACCAACTTATAGTTAGTAGATAAATTGAGAGAAAAACTTGACTAGAAGAGTATTTTGATTGCGCAGTTGCAAAATGATTTGAGACAAACATAAGTCATTTTCATGGAGAAAATATATTTTGAACTAACTCAGGTCAAACAGGGTTTTGAGCAACAGATCAAATAGTTAGAGGAGAAATTGAAGGTAAGTTTTCAATAGAAACACTTGAATAAGAACATGATTTCCAAGAGAGATACATTCATTGTTCAATTGCAAGCCCAAATAACTTCAATTGAAATAACAATAATTGATATCTCTGCTTTTAAGAAACAAGCTTTGGAAATCAATGAGGGACTGCAGATAGTTCAACAATTTTTTTTATGAAAATTTGGATATTATCCAAAGGCATTATCAAGTGATCAAAAATTTATTTTAGATTATTGATGATAAAGAGAAATAATCTATTATTGCTAGATCCAAATTTTAGGAAATTATAGTATGGAGGTAAAATCTCAATATACCAAGGTTGGTTCCTACTTCAAGAATCGAATAATTGAAAGGAGAAATGGCCCTAAAATATCGGGAAAACAATATTGAAGAAAGCAAAAGATTAACTAAAGAGGAAAATAATGCTTGTCTTAATGCTCTTTTAGTTGTGGATATAGAGATGGAAGAAATTGATATCGGTGATATTCATTCTTTTATTGGGCAAGTCAATATTGAAAAGAGAAACAAATATGAAGAATAACAGAGAGATAATGAAAAATGATATATCACAAGTTAATCATATTAAATTTCAAATCTTAAATGATCTTTTGGTAATACAAAGTTTACAATATCAGATCACCCAACAGGTTGCTGTAAAAATTCAAAGGAATTTACCATTGGTGCATAAAATGGTTTTCACCTTTGAATTAAATACCAATACAGAACCTCCTAGGTCCGTAATTGCATTATTAGATTTGTATGCACAACACAAGGAGAAAAAAAAGACAAGCGCATCTATGAGAAAATAAAGGAATAGTGAACTTCCATCAAGTGAAGGAGTTTCCAGAAGAAGGAAAAATGTTCAAAATCTTTGTAGTATTTAGTTAGTTTTGATTTTGTTCTATTTTAAGATCTAGAAATGTGGAAAGTATAACCAATTTTGGTTAAGACAATATTTGTATAAATAAAGAGATTAAATATGTAATCATGCATTCTTCTGGTTAGATGTAAAGAGAGACTTCTTAATATAAATATATACAGGAAAGACATAGATTCTACATTTCATTTCTTTAAGTTATGTAATTTCTGCATGTTTCTACTTCATCCTAATACATTTTATTCACTCTATAGTGATTAAATATTGAAAGATTACAATTTAGTAATACATCTACTGTGGTTCATATAATTGGATATATGTTCAACTACAACTTTTCCTCTATTATTACTGTAAGAAAAACAAGACCTGTATCTGTGCGGATCTCCTTATTTTAAATTCAACTTTAAGATATAGTCTTCATTTTTATTCTATTGTGAATAAGATAATCTTTATCAACATTGGATACCTTACTTTGTTTTTCAATTTTGTTTTCCATAATTCTACTTTTCACTTCTTGAATATTGATAAAACGTGAAGGAAGAGATATTGCCTCTGTGTTTTCTAAATCATTAAGTTTTTGAAGCTTCATATCAAAATGAAGGTAAAAATAATTATAAAAGAAAATATTTTAAAACTTTGGATGCATGACATGATTCTATCAGCCCAGAGTAAATATCAGGAACACCATCTTTTTCGTGTCGTTTCCAGCGATGGAGAAATGAAATTATTTTTCCCTGGGAATACGACAAATATTAGCTTTGATTCTTGCAGGTGAATAAGAATTAAGCACACAGTTAAGGCCATTTTTATTTTTTACCTGGCGACTCCATTTTGGAAAATCTTTCATTCAGAGGAAAAAATACCAGAAAAAACCCAGACGATAAGAAGACTATGCTAGTTTCAAATCCTGAGACATTGCTTAAAACTAAAGGATATCTACAGAAGACGTCTGCGTTAGCAGGTAATGTATATCAAGCAAAAGTTACTCAATTTAATGTTAATATTTGATCGAAAGAGATAAGTTTACTTGATTTTAAAGATAAACATCAGATTAAATCTCATTCTGCAGAAGCCTCGACTAATAATCCTGAAATTGAGTTAGAAAATCTAGAGGTTGAAATTACTGAAGTGAAATTATATGATCTAAAGGGATAAAAATTTCACAATACACCTTTTTCTTTTGTAGACATTTACACCAATGATATTAAGGAAGTATCTTTAGTACCCAATGTTGTCTACATGAGACCTATCCTTAGTCTCCCTGAAATAAGGGTTCCTATCCCTGCAAATCTAGAAGAACACCTTTTGTACTTAGGTTCCTCTCTTATCACTTATCCCATCTAGTCATCAGTTCAATTTGAAACAACAAGTGCTAGTTCTCATTTCCATTCTGATTTTGATTACTAATCCATATCTCGAGATTCGTCACCTTTTTTATTATCTATAAGGTCTTTGTTATTACCTTCCTAAAACAATCAAGGACTTAGTATAACAATCTTTTGAAAATTTTGATAATCTTCATTACAGTCCTCGTATTTCATATAAAAAAAAAACAATGGCTAGTTTAGGAGGTGGAGGTAGAGGTGGAGGTGGAGGAAGTGGAAAAGTAAATCCACCACCACCACCACCCCCAAGGATCTTTGCCAAAGTAGCTACTAGATATGATCAATTGGCCCTTCCCTCAAATCTGCATGATTAACCTGATAACTATATGAAAATATTACCAAAATTTATGGGGGGAGGGGATTTAATAACCACGAAACACATAATTTTTTTTGATCAGTTTGGTGATAGACTTTCCATTGAACATGAAGACGTTTACATGAGACTGTTTGTAAATAATTTTGAGGTTCAAGTTAGAACTTGGTTTAGGGGACTTCTTGCATATTCCATAGAAACACATGATGATTTAGAAGCCACTTTATTGAGACACTTGGGTGAGAAAAAATACCACTTATATTATTTGACTGAATTTTTTTCTTTAAGGAAGAAATCCTCTGAAACAGTTTCTAAATTTATCCAAATATTTAATAAATTGTATAGAAAGATCCCAGTTGAAGTTAACCCTTCCCAGATGGATGTTAAAGTTACTTTTGCAGGGGAATTTTATTATGACTTCGCGTTACTTTTGAGGGAAATAAGAGATACAACACTAGCCGAGATGCAAGATGATTCTATTCAAATCGAATATAATACGATGGCATAAGGAAAACTAAAAATAAAGGCTGAAGTGGAAATTAGAGAACTTATAAGGTTTAAAGAACAAGTAGGACCCTATGGTTTTGGGATAAATACACAATATAAGAAAATTGAGGAGATGGCTAAAATCATTAAATATTTATCAAATAAAATATCCAGGATGGGAATGGAGAAAGTCAAACTTGATCCCTATGCTAGAAATCAAAATCGGTTCAAGAGAAACCTTAATACAAATCCCCAGATTCAATAGAGGCAAATTAATAATGAGGAACAAAAAATTCAAGTTCCATTTAAAACAAAGAATTGTATACATGGATATGAAGTTAAAGGGTATGATGAATTAGATGAGGAAATAAAAAATATTAGCGATGATGATAGTGAACCTCATTTCATTCAACAAGACTATAAACAATATTTAACTTTTAAACCATTACTTGATGAACGTAATATCAACAACTTTGATGATCCTACCTCGCAATACAAAGATCTCACTGATTCGATATTAGTAGAGATTCATAATAAATACAACTTAAGGCCAAGAGATAAAAATGCTACTTCAAATCCACCAAAAAAGGTTTTTTCACAGAATAA
>ML802531.1:40083-54212 GCA_009831015.1 Picea engelmannii | reverse complement strand
CAATTCGACAGCGTGATGTTATGCTCACCGTTCCCCCCTCCCTTCTTCCTTCCTTTCCCCTCCTTTTATAGAATTTTGAGACTGACCTAATTCATAAATCATTAATTAATTTATTTTTAATGTCAACCCTCTAAACGTTCTCTTTTGTCCAAGTGTCACTCATCCCTATGGTTCTCCAAAATTAAATTCTTTTTAATATTTAAAAGACTCAATTCCCTCACTTCCTCAAAATGACTCCTTAAATTACTCCTTAATCACCCCTTAAATTTCTCCTTAATTTACTCCTTAATCACTCCTTAAATTACTCCTTAATTTACTCCTTAATCACTCCTTAAATTACTCCTTAATTTACTCCTTAATTTCTAGTCTCTTTTATTCTATTATTTAATTCTCTCTTGTTATTTTTATTTTTGCACCCAAAAGATAAATGTGGTTTTTAATCTTTTCAATATATTTTTAAATTCCTAGCTTTTATACTCCCACACTTTAATAAATTTTAATTCTTCTGTATCTTTTACAAGCCATGGTTTTCACTTAATTTAATTCCCTCATTACTTTACCCCCTTTAATTTTAACAAGACTTTAATTAACACCTAGGAGGGTTTTAGTTTACGACCTAGGTTTATTTTTGTAGAATCCTTTCTTAGGCCTTGTCAAATTTAACTTAGAGATGTTTTAATTTAGGTTTTGATTTGAACAGGGCGACAATTTAATTAGGGGAGTCATTTTAAGAAATTTATTAGGTGTTAAGATCTTAGGGTCATTTAAGTTGTCTCCTCATCATCATCCATGCGACGTGCCCTTCAGGACGCACTACGTGCTCCAAGGGTGCCACTCGCCTCGTTTTCTTCCATTGCGCGACATGCCCTTCAAGATGCACCACGTGCTCCAAGGATGCCACTCGCTGACTTGCAATACTTTGCGCGATGTGCCCTTCAGGATGCACCACGTGCTCCAAGGGTGCCACTCACTGACTTGACGGGTTGGTAGACTCTATAACCCCTGGAGTCAACACTCCGCCAGGTGAACTTGTGGGAGACTAAGGGCTCTAAGGAATAAGGCCCCCGCCTTATTGCACGCCCCTTAGAATCATCGTGAGCGACTGTCGCAGTCTGCCCTCACAGCATTGTGGATCCTCTCGAACTAGGTAATCGTTAACCTACAGTTCGAGCCATGGCTGGAGTGCTAATAGGATGTGGCAGGGCTGCTGTCACACCTCTCCCTCAATCTCTCTGGAACTCGTGTGTGGCCCCTTTACTCCATATGTGAGTCTGTTCGGCAAGCGATCGTCAGCCTGCATCATCAACCATCATGTTAGATCATGTCAACAACATATCATAATATCAATATCATATCATCAAAACGAAACAATATCATCGTAAATGAAACAACTCAAATAGCCCACTCCCTGACTCAATCCGGAGTCCAAGGGAGTTCCACCGATGCCTCTGCATCCACAAGGTCCGAAACCCTGCACACTCAATGAAACTGAGTCAGCAGTACCTGTCTACATCAATGTAGTAAAACATCCTGTCGTATAACTTAACGCATCATAATGAAGGAAAAAGTTTTATCATCATAAAATCCAGATCACTTGCAAGCAAGTGTCCTCAAAGAATAAGTTTGGTAAGTGCGCCAGAGAGGGATGTTACAATTTTCAATCTGGAGAATGAATTCAACAAGATTAAGATTCCAATTCCTTTGATAGAACTTGCTAAGAATCTTGTTTATAAGAAGCATATTTCAAAAGTAATTAATTTTTTGGATGCAAAAAGTCAATATGATGTTATTAATATATAGGATGAGCATCCAACGATCATGTTTGGACCTCATATTGAAAATGACAAAGATTTTGTGGCTCCATTCTATATCACTCTTACTGTGCATGATCATTTATTACATAATTGTATGATAGATTCAGGTGCTTCACACAATTTGATGCCAAAAATAATAATGGAAAAATTGGGCTTGGAAATTACCAGACCTTATCAAGACCTATACTATTTTGATTCTAGGAAAGTTAAATGTCTGGGTATGATAAAATATTTAGTTTTAAATTTGTCCCAAATTCCAATCAAAAGTATTCTTATGGATGTAGTGGTAGCTGATGTACCTGTAATATATGGCTTGCTTTTATCAATATTTGGGTGTGCAAAGCTAGGAGGATCAATGCAGTTAGACATGACATATGCCATGATTCCTAATTTTGGTGGAAAATTTATCAGATTGTATAGAGAGACTAGACTAGATCACACAGTGAGTGATCCAAAAAACCCTAAAATTATCCAGTCTATGTCACTGATTTTGATTTAGGAAATTTCATTTTATCTATAGATGTTGATTTTGAAGTTTATACAGAAAACGAAAATGAAAAAATTAAAATTCCGAAAGAAAATGTAAATATTAGAGATGGAATGTGGATTTTTTTTTTGATGGTGCCTCTTCTTGGGAAGGAGAAGTAGCTAGAGTACTATTTGTAGCACCAAATTATGATTATTACATTCCATTTTCCTATAGATTGCAGTTTGATATCGATTACACAAACAATGTATGTGAGTATGAAGCTTTAATTTTAGGATTAAAAGTTGCTAGAAAACTCAAAATCAAACATTTGATAGTATATGGGGATTCAGAGCTTATGGTTAAATATATCAAATAGCAATATCAAGATAAACATCCTAGAATGAGATCTTACAGAAATTGTGCATGGGATTTGATTGAAAACGTTTTCCTATTTTTCAACATTCATGTTATTCCTAGATTGCATAATCAACAAGCATATTCATTAGCTAAAGATGCAAGTTCTTTCATTCCACCCAATGTTCTGAAATTGAAGTATCATATTGAAATGAGACATAAACTTCAATTCCCAGTAATGTTCACTATTAAAAAGTATTTGAAGATGATGAATAGATGAAAAAATTCCTTGAGATGGTCGACAAATTTTTTGAAATGAATATTGATTAAGAAAATAAAAATGATCCAGTTTGGATTATGAAAGAAGGAGAAACTCCAGAGAAATTCATAGATAATATTGCAAATCATAAGATCCTTTTGTTAAAAAATAATCATATTGCAAAAGGGATCACTTGTTTAGAAATATTGTTTGATCAAAATGAGATCCCCTTGAAATCCACTTTGTAGCCTCAACTAGAAGAAGTTGAAGATTGTAATGTTGGTTCTAATAAAAATCCAAAGCTTGTCAAGTCGTCTAAATATCTTCCCACCTAAATGGAGAAACAATATGTTGAATTTCTTAAATAATATAAATATGTTTTTTCATGGTCCTATGAATATATAAAAACTTATGATACTTCTATTATTTAGAATAGGATTCCTTTAAAACTAGTTGTCAAGCCTTTCAAGGAGAATCTTAGACAGATCAATCCTAATCTCTTTCCTGTAATGCAAAAATAATCATACCTCTTAGATACTCTGAATGGGTAGAAAATATGGTTCATGTCATAAAGAAAAATGGGGAGATAAGACTACGTGTTGATTTTAGAAATCTAAATCGATGTTCGTTAAAACACAATTGCCCTCTTCCAAAAATGGATCATATACTTGAAAAGGTAGTTGGGAAAAATAGAATTTCTATGATTGATTGATTTTCATGGTATAATCAAATAGCTATCCATGAGAATGATAAAGATAAAATTGCATTTACTACTCCATGGGGAACTTTTATGTATGAAAAAATGCCTTTTGGTTGGATGAATGCAAGTGAAAAATTTCAATGAGCCATGGATATATCTTTTGTTGGCGAGAAAGATAAATTTGTCTTCATTTACTTAGATCATTTGACATTTTTTTCTAATTTTGATGCAAAACATTTGAAACATCTCAGACAAACATCTGATAAATGCATAAAATTTGGTTTGTATCTAAATCCCAAGAAATCTCATGTTTCCATGTAAGAAGGGAAGTTTTTAGGACATATCGTATAAAAATATGGAATTAAAGTGGATCCAAAAAGAGTTGAATCCATTGATCATATCAGTATACCAAGAAATAAAATAAAAATTCAGTCATTTTTGGGAAGAATCAATTTCTTGAGAAGGTTTATTTCAAAGTTTTATGAAATGATTAAATTGATCACAGATATGTTGAAGAAGGATAATGAGGTGAAATGTACAACGAAATCTAAGGTATATTTTCAACGAATCAAAAATACCATAGGAGAAGCACCAGTACTGGTAAGTCCTGATTATTCAAAGGAATTTTTAATCTTTTCATTTTCATATTAATACACAATTGTAGCAGTGCTCTTATAGAAAAATAATGAAGGATATGAACAACCTATTTCATTTTTTAGTAAAATTCTCAGAGATGCAGAGTTGAAATATGATATTTTAGAGAAACAAGATGATGATATGGTTAAGGCACTTAAGGATTTCAAAATATATCTATTGCGTTAAAAAATAATCGCATATGTACCCACCAACACAGTCAAAGACATCCTAATTCATCCTAATAGTCATGGAAGAAGGGGAAAATGGTTGGTGAAAATTCAAGAATATGATTTAGAAATCAAAACAACCAAATTGGTAAAAGGACAGTGTTTGGAAAAGTTACTCGCTGAATAAAATCTTAGAGCTATTGGAATAAATCACTTTGAGTCCAAAAATCCTCTCTCAGATATTGAATAATTCGATGATCATGTGTCAACAATTCAGATAGATGACAAATTTTATTCCTCTTCTTGGTATAAAAAAATAGCTTCATACCTTACTACTCTTCAATTCCCTATTGATATGACTCCCACCAAGGTAAGAACCTTAAAACTACAGGAAATCAAGTATTTCATTGTTGATGCTAAGTTATACTAGAAGGACCCTTTGGTAATCTTCCTAACAGAGTTTGAAACATAAGGTGTCACATATGAATTTCACAAAGGAGTATGTGGAGGACACCATTCTTGGAGAGAAACAACTTACAAAACCCTAAGAGCAAGCTATTACTGGCCAAAATTGTTCACTGATGCAAAATGCAAGGGTTAGAGCTTGCAGACAATGCTAATTTTTGTTGGAAAGAAAACCTCTATGCTTTACATTTAGTTCATGTCAAAGTTGAAGCTCCTTTCCAACAATGGGGCCTAGATTTGATCAGATAGATTCACCCCCAATCCAGTGCCCAACAAAAATGGATTTTAACTACCACCGATTATTTTTCTAAATGGGTAGAAGTTAGTCCAACTTGAAATGTTACAGACTCAGTGGTAATAAATTTCCTGGAAGAAAATGTTTTAGCAAGATTTGGTTGTCCAAGGAAAATACTCGCATATAATGCACAATTTTTTAAATCTATTGTTATGATAAATTTGTGTCAGAAATATAATATTATTTTGGGTCATTCTACAACTTATTATCCTCAATGGAATTAACTAGCAAAATCTTATAATAAAAGTTTAATGAGGATAAATAAGAAATTTCTTATAGAAAATAAGAAATATTGGCATATACATTTAAAATATTCTCTTTGGGAAAACATAATTGACACCAAGATATTAATAGGTATGTATCCTTTTCAATTAGTTTATGGCATAAATGTTATTCTTCCTATTAATCTTTCTCTTCTTGTGATGAAACTCTGGCAGGATGTTGATGAAGAACCAAATGATTTGATGAGAAGGATCAATCAAATAATTGAAGTCCAACAGAAAAGAGAAGAAGTTGATCAAAATATTCAAAAATATGAAGAAAATATGAAGGCTATCTTTGATAAGAAATCCAAAGACAAAGAATTTCTTCCTAGAGACTTAGTCCTAAAGTGGGAAGCTAGAAAAGAAGATGTTGGAAAACATGGAAAATTTGACCATATTTGGTTTGGTCCTTTCAAAATTGCATCATTCGAAGGGAGAAAATCATTTTCTCTCGAAAATTTAAATGGAGAGATTCGTGAGGCCCCTATCAATGGGTGTTATTTAAAGCATTTCATGCAATAATTTACCATGCAATTTTTAGTTTAGTTTTCCATTGTACATACTAGTGTGGATTGGATTTACATTGGCATTTACATTTCTTTTCGTTTTTTATTTGATTGGGTTAAGAACTCCTTAATTATGATCTACAATCCAATTAAGGATTTTTAAATGTTTTTGATTGCTAAAAAATTCATGTAAATATTTTTCAGAAATGAATTGTATTTGATTTTGCAAACAAAAAAAAAACAACTTTTGAAAAATGAATCATCTTCTACTTTTCATGAATAAAATCCACTTTTCAATAAATAAAACAATACTTTATTTTGAAAAACAATAGTTGAGGATTTCATTAAAGAGAGTAGAGTCATGAAACATCATTACAGTTTTGGAATTACAAAGATTCTGAGTTCAAAAACTTGAAATTTTTTACAATAACTACATACATATCTACATCTTAATCCTTAACAGGTTTGTTAATTTTTGCATCTACAAGAAACCTAAAAAAAGAGCATGGTAACCTATCACTAGATACTGATGCAGATTATATATTCTATGTTCTTTACTTCCATTTCTTTCATTGAATTATCTAAATGTTCAAGTTCTGCATTTACTGGAATTTCCAATTGTTGAAGTTCTTCAACATTCTAATGATCTGCTACATGACCTACAATAATATCAGTTAGAGGAGAATGATCCCTGGGAAAGGGTGATGATGCTATAGAATCTCTAGACTCAACAGAGTCTGCATGAATATTTGGTTGTTGCCTTTGCAATTGTATTAATTGTCGACGATGGGAGCTTAAACACACTGTGTTTTGACTCACGACTCTCATTATTGTCGCCAAATATTCATGATGTCGCATTTCCTATGATTGGATCTATTGGTGAAGTTTATAATTTGAATCTTGGAGCTCTTGAATTGTTTTTGATTGCTCTCGAACGTTTTCCTGAAGAGTAAAAACCGCACAATTGAAACACTCACATTCATCAAGGTTACGACTCATCTTCTCCTTTATTTCGGATTCTCTAGAATAAGGTGATGAATAGACTCAATTCTTCTTTAAGACTCAAAGGAAATAAGGAAAACACTTATCTTTCCTCTCATTACTATTTTGTTAAGTACATAAAGCCTATTTATAACATATATGAGGGATAATTCCCAGAAATTGAAAGATATCTTCATTATTGATTGAGAATATTGGAGAGGCGGCAAAGAGGAGGCATGTAAAATCATTTTCATTGGGTCCGTGATCATCACTGGTACGAAAATGAGACAATAATAATAAGAAAATGTATAAAGGTAGGAATATTGTCACGGAAAAGATAGTAGCAGGAGTTCGGTCTTGACAAAGAAATTTGTGTGAAGTATTTTCCGTCCATCAGAGCTAATGTGAACTTCTGATGCATATGTCACCTATAAATTTAGTCTTACTGACAAATACATTTCTCTTTCTTATTCAATCATATTAGTCTTTTTAGAAATTCTAAACTTAGCCGATACTAGAAAATTAAAGCATACTCTTTAAACAAGTCTAGCAAAGATATTACACATTTCTTGATTTTAATTGAAAAAGTATGTCTAGGCTAATCCTAGAAAATTTATCTTTAATATTAGATTATAGATGATTATTTTTCTCAAGGTTCATCCCTAAAACGAATAAATTCTTCCCTAGTATAATTTACCTATAGGTTAAGGTATACTTAGAATTGAAAGAAAACTAATTTCCGAGTATTCTTAAAACTGTAGGCAAACTAATTTTACATCATATCAAAAATGGATGTCACCCCTTGTATCCTCGATACAATTGATTGCCCCCACTTCAAAGTAATAAAATCAAAGATAGATGGTGAAAGGAAATTCACAATTTGATTTCCCCCATCTTGTCCAAATAGAGATGATGAAGAAAATTCATACAATGATTGCCCTCATCTCAACTAAATGAAATATTTTTTTTTAAGTGGTGAAAGGAAATTCAATTTGGGAGATATAGATAACTTCACCGGGGTATTGAATAAGCTTGCTGGAAGTGAAGCAATATCTATGACATATATGAGATTGTCTTACATATCTTCATAATATACTATGTTATTTAATTCTTTTTCAATGATACTTATATCATGACCCAACTGGGTTTCCTTAATGACATACACATGGTATCTGTATAACCTTGAGAGAGAAAAGAGTCAGTTAAAGTGTGATATTCTAGTTAAATTTACTTTGATTATACTGGATAATTCTTGAATAAATTTTAAGAAAGAAAACTCTTATTAGCTTGACTTGAGATTGATTACTAAGTGTTCTTTAAATTTTTAGATATGGTTATTTTTATCACTTCTATATAATATTCAATTTTTAAAAGAAATAAAACATTTAGATCAATAAAAAGAAATAATGACTCCATTTTCCCAATTAAGGCACCTAGTCTATTGTTCTTTCATGCCTCGCGGGGAGCCATAATCCCTATATGGAGACTATGTTAGAACATAAATAACAATTTTCAAATAAAAATCCAAATTTTGAATTCTTTTTTATTTTTGTCTTTTACAAATTTTAACTTTAGAATTATAATTTTTCATGCTACTAAAATTTTCATTACGATTTGATAGGGAAGATCAAGCATCAACTGTTAAACTTGACACTTATCGAAACCTATGGTTCATGTGAGTTTGAAGATTCAAAATTGTGAAATTTTTAATCAATGGTATAATTCCTATTCAAAGTTTTACTTCGAGACTTTGTTCTTCAATGCTCCAATCTCAAACGTCTAAAATTCCTAAAAACGTTGAAGTCACAAAGCTCTAGAGTCCCCAAGCTCTGAATTTCCATAATTTTCTTAGACAAATAATAGTCTAACGTGTCCTATACCACCTGACATTCTTTACACGTGGAGACGCATGGCAATCATTTTGGGTATTCTTGGACATATAATTCGTACGATTCAGGGTGACATGAATCACTCATGTTTTCATAACACATCATCAAAAGTGACATCATCATGTCACATCACTCCAAGACATTTTTCTTCGGAAGATCAAATTGTCAACAAATCTAAGAAGTGTCAGAGTGTCGGAGAAATGAAGTACTACGGTGTCAGAGATTAAAGGTTAAAACATGTTTTATTTGGTGTAAGTAACGGTAAGTAATCACTTTTCAACTTCGTCCTTCGGGGTAACTTTAAACATTTCTAATGCAAACTCCCAAAGTCATGAAGCTCCGGAGTCTCAAATTTTTGAAGCATTTAAAGTTTAAAGAGAACGAAAGCAGTGTTTAATTAAAGAAAATGTTAATTAAAGGGTAACTAATTTCTCCATGAATTCAACCTTCAAGAGGTGTTTAACATCCCTTATTCAAAACCTCTGAATCCAGAAGGGATGAAATACTTATCTTCGCTAATCATGATCATTTAAGGTATATTAAACTTGGTTAGGGTGAAAGATTTGAAAAATCTTGTTGCCATCAAGTAATAAATTTGATAGATTTATCATGATTAAGTTGCCATTCGAATTAATGAATAATTGAATGTAAAATTGACTAGTATTTTGTGTTTTAATTTAAAAAAATATTTTGAACTTCATATCATTTTTCCAATTAGCATTAAGAAATTTCACCTCAGTATTCATATTCATAATTTTGTTTTTCTACAGGGGATGATATTGGAAGACAGAAAACTATGGCACCGATCCAAACCCAAATTTAGATATTTTTTTCAGACACTATTGCTTTCCTAACAGACAACATTAAATCTTGGAAGCAGGTTTATGAAATCATGGAATATGAAAAGTCCTTACCTTCCTATGAATCTAGTGAACAAGAATATACTGATAGTCAAAAATTGGTGGGA
Organism: Picea engelmannii; assembly: GCA_009831015.1. Taxonomy (NCBI): domain Eukaryota; kingdom Viridiplantae; phylum Streptophyta; class Pinopsida; order Pinales; family Pinaceae; genus Picea; species Picea engelmannii. Next base: position 44,447 of record ML802531.1, on the reverse strand, counting down.
AAATGAAAATAAATTCAACTCTGATAATCATGGAATATACTGATCCATATGGATGTCGGTGTCCTCCCACCTATTCCAACTAGTTCATTTTGGAAGTTTTCCAGTTTGGCAATTTTGCTTCCTAGTTTTCGGGTCCCTAACTTGCGGGGAAGTTTTGAGGCCCTAAAAATAATAACATTGTGTATTCCTCAGATAGATCTTTCCAACAGGATATTGTGAACCTGAAACGAGGATCATATGAAAACGTTATGACCCCATGAAGTTGATGTACTAGCTTACGCAAATAGGGTCCACATGACTTTTGGCGCTTCATCTCCTAGGCTTAGGTTTTTTGTTGTCTATGGTTTTTGGCATTCCTGTTTATTGTAAAAAGGACTTTAGAGCCTCAATTTAATCATCTTGTTGTGAATGAGTGCAGTCCTCACATCTCTTCTCAGAGATAAGCCACCACCATTCCAACAAGATTGTTTTTCGCTGCATTTTACAGTTTCAACTTATTTTCTTATTGAATAGAAAACCAGTTTTATTGTATCTTTGTTATTCTGTGTTAAGCATATTTTAATAATACGTATTCATTTTGTTCTTCTCATAAAAATTTTATCAGTGGTATCAGAGCAGTCTGGTTCTTCTCGTCTTAATGCATGTCCCCAATGAGGACAGGGTACAAAGAATTGGGTCTTAAGCTTGTTACTCTTGAGGACAAAATCTCTCACACGCCCAATAGAACTCTCATGACAGGAGAAAATAAAGATGATGGAATAGGAGATCCTTTCAAAATATTCCTTTAGGAATCCCTCATGCAACAAAGGAACAAGATGATGGATAGTTTCACACAAATCCTTTGGAGGCCCCAACATGCGACACATCTTCCTCGAGAAGAGGCACCGACTCCTTCAAGGTACAAATCATCTTCGATATTCCTATATTTGAAGGTCATATAGATGCAGATGTTGTAGACAAGTGATTGAATCTACTAGAAGGGTATTTTTTTTTTCATAACTTTTCAAATAGAGAAAAAATTACTTTTGCGCTCCTCAAAGTCATTCCCCATGTCACAAATTGGTGGGAAACTTTTTGTGAGAAAAAGGAAACAGAGAAACCCTCATTATTTACAGTCGTGGCCAGCTGAGAATCCTTTAGGGATGCTATTAAGGAAAAATACTACCCTATCAGAAGTTATGATGACTTGTATACCAAATGGACCACACTGTGGCAAGAAAGAGACTAAGCAATGCCAGATTTCACAAATATCTTCCATACCCTGCACACCAAGTTGGGGATCAAAGATTCAGAGAGACATATGGTGCTCAAGTATCACGGTTCTCTACATAGATACATCCAAAATGAAATAGAATTTCTAGAAATATCGTCCTTGGGCGTGGCCTATCGATATGCCGTCAAAATCAAGCATACGCTCAAACAAAAGAAGCGACAATTTGGGCTTGGAAACCCCACACAGCAAAAACCATAAAAGGGTGGCCCCAACCTATAGAACAAAGGACAAAGCAAAGATGGACAGTATCAAGACAAACATTCCAATCCATAAGAAAAGAAGGACACCAAAAATAAAAATAAGGACACTAGGAAGTGGCGTGACTTGCATAAGAGCCCTTGGCATAACACTATTGATTACCACTCAAAGAAGTCGTTGGTGGCTGAAGTGAAAGCCTCTGAATCAAATGTGGGTTTTGAATTTGAGTTAGAACTAGAGAAGGGAATACATATCATTGACACGGAACCCAGTGCCACTGTCGATACCACCTAGCTCCATCCTGGTGAACCAGACGAGCCAGAAGAAGGTGAGATTCATTTTCATTTGCAGATGTGGGTAAAAGGCACCCCACTGCTCTTCATCATTGATAGAAGTAGCTAGAAGAACCTCATATCAATATAGGTCATCAAGCGATTGGCCCTACCGACAATGTTGGACCTCCAACCCTATACCATTGGATAGCTCCGCCAAGGAATCTATCTCCACATCAACCAACGTTGTCGACTGTCATATGACATCAATCCCTTCAAATACGAGGTATTATGTGATGTTTCTCCTCTCGAAGTTTGTAATGTTCTTTTGGGACAACATTATTTATGGATACATCATGTTGTATATCAGTCTAGGCCTCATAGTGTTATTATTACTTTGAACATGAAATTATGTAGGATACCCAAGGCAGTCCCTCCTAGTGTTATTTCCTTGATCTCTTCCAAGCAATGTAGGAAGGTCATCTCTCGGACCAAGAAATTTGTCTTCTTCGTGATTCTCTCTCATAGTAAGTGAAAGAACATAACCACATCCAGGGCCTTTGTGGTCGATCTCTCTACATAATAGAAGCAAGTGGATAAGGTTGTGGAAGAATACTTAGATATATTCTCCTCTCCTACCGGGGTACCTCTACACTGCCAGGTCAATCATCCCATCGATCTAACCACAAGTGCACCGCTACCCAATGGGTCGGTCTACCTCCACTCTCTGTTAAAAAACGATGAGATCAAGAGGTAGATCGAAGAAATTATCCAAAAGGGGCACATCTATCCCAATTGATTGCCTCGTGGGAGCCCAATCGTACTGGTGCAGAAGAAATATGGGACTTGGAAAATATGCATTGATTACCGGACCCTGAATAAAATAAAATTTTGGAACCGGTACCTGATTCCCCGAATTAACGAATTCTTTGATCAGCTCACAGGGGCCAAATACTTCAGTAAGATTTATCTGAAGTTTGGCTATCACCAGGTCCCAATAGAACATACAGATGTATGGAAGATAGCCTTCAAGTCAAAAGAAGGTCTTTTTGAATGGTTGTTCATGCCCTTTGGTTTTAGAAATGCTCAAGTAATGTTTATGAGGATGATGGATGATATCCTGAGACCTTTCACCAGTAATTTTGTAGTGGTGTATCTGAATGACATCCTCATCTACAACAAGACTTGGGTGAAACACTTTCAAAATATTCAACAGGTTATGCACACCCTACGATAGCACAAACTAAATGAAAACTTGGAAAAATGCTCCTTCGGCATGGACATGGTCCATTACTTAGGCTACATCGTTGATCAACATGGTGTGCATGTGGATCCATCCAATATTGAGGTCATCCATGATTGTCCAGCCCCAACGAAACTCACTAAGATTCGAAGCTTCTTGGGCCTTGCCAATTTCTATCGTAGGTTCGTGTTTGGATTCTCTCATATTGCATAGGCCCTCAGCCAAGTAACTAGGGGTGGCATTAAGGAAAAATTTGTGTGGGGCCTATTTCAACAACAAGCCTTCGATGAATTGAAGAATCATTTATACTCATCCCCAATACTTTCAATATCGGACTTGCAACATACCTTTGAGATCGAGACAGATGCTTCAGACTATGTTGTTGTTGCCATTCTCACTCAACATGGCCACACCGTGGTGTATCATAGTGAGACAATATAAAATGTTTTACATAAGTGCCCTACTTACAAAAAATAAATGTACTCCAGTGTGCAAGCCTAGTGCCAGTGGAAGGAGACAGTCATTCACACTAATCACAAGCCACTACAGTTCATGCATACCTAGGGAAAATTGCAGAATGACTGCCATCAGAAGTGGTCCATATACTTACAAAAGTTCCACATCAACATCAAGTATAAAAAAGGAAGTACCAACCAAGTTGTTGATTTCCTCAGTCGACCTCCAATCATAGAACTCACCACGGTGCTAGACTCTTGTGGCCATGAGACCTATGGATGTCCCCACCTCTATGAGACAGACCCTGACTTCTCCACCACCTAACAAATGTTGGGAGAAAAAACAGTGGTCACTAATTTCCATATTCAGGATGGGATGTTGTGCCATATGGTCCATCTTTGCGTTCCATCAAGAGAGTGCACAAATATGATTTGGGAATCTCACTACAGTTAGGTGGCAGGACACTTTTGTTGGGTATGTGTTATATTCTTTGCATGTGTGTGTGTGTGGGTGCGTTAGATATGACAACTGCGTCTGACGATCCCTTCACCTAGAGATATGCCGTGTGCATTGGGCACTTTCCTAGGGGGGTCCCAGGGGGGCAGGTATGCCCCGCCTTGGTTACACGTAGCGTTCGGGGCAGCGCCCCGAATGTTTTTTTTTTTTGGGCGGTTTTTGCTATTTTTAGCAGATTTTGCTATTTTTAGCGTATTTGTAAATTAATCCCGGATTAAGGGATTAGGGTTTTGGTATCTACGGAGTACCTAAAAACATTGTATATATTGTATGGTGAATGGTGAAATTCGATATAATGAAAATAAGAAAGGTTTTCCCGGTTGAAGGTTTCCGGTATAAAATCTCTGTGTACTCTGTGTATGAGCCATTGATTAATTTCTGTATTGCTTAAGAATCTATATGCATT
>ML802531.1:11963-23974 GCA_009831015.1 Picea engelmannii | reverse complement strand
TTTTCCCTCCTTGTACACCCTCAATTCTCTTACACAGTGACAACACTTATCTCTTCCTTGTTTAGCATTCTTATAGTCTCTGTTGTCTTTGTGCATGCAATATTTGCAATGCCTCTGCATGCTCACTCCATGCCAAATTCCTCCACAACTTGAGTGCTCTGTCTGATCATCATCGTGACTATTCATCTTCTCTAGTCGTTTTCCACTCGTTCATCATCACTGTATGTTGTACTGAGATTCCTCAACCTCTCTGGCAGTTTGAGACTCTTCGTCTTCTCTGTGACAGTTGAGCTCACCTTCTCTGTTCTAGTTACAGGCCTCAATGCTCATCCAATTGTCAATAATCTCCACGAAAATTTTCATCCCTCTTGAATATTCCCAGAGGCTCTTCACCTTCTCTGTCAATCATCCCCAAGTGTCTTCGAGTCCTCTGGCTGAAACCATCAGTGGTTTCTGGCAGTTACACTGTGTTGTGCTATAGTAGCCCTCTAATCTTTTTCAAATTCACCTACATCATTGGATTGATTCCATGGGATCTTGCATTCATTTTGGTATTTTGGCATTCGGAAATTTGTCATTCATGTGACCATGTGTCTCGACATCCCCAGTTGTGATCCCCAAAAAGGAGCTTGGTTTCTCTAGCTCTTTCCTCCATCTCTTGCTGATGTGACCAAGGGCTGTGACCATAGTCTTATGCATAAGTCGCTTTCGTGATTTCACATTTCGTGAATCTAAGTCATCTCAACTCTCCAAGTCGCGATCCTCGAAACCCCAAAATGGCATGGGATCAACGGTCCCAATCAACACTTGATCTGAAGGCTCAAATCATTTCGCGATTTTGCATTTTGCGATTTCGACATTCTTGATGTTCAGTGTTCTTGTCACTACCAAGTCCCGATCCACGAAACTCCGAAATGGGGTCGAATCAACGATCCAGATCACATCTTGATCTGACGGCTACGATTAAGTCACGATTTTGCATATCGTGATTTTGGGATTCTTGTGGTTATTATTATTTGACATCTCCAACTCTCGATCCGTGAAACTCCGAAATGGACTGGGATCAACGGTCTAGATGAAACTTTGATCTGACGACTCAGATTACGTTGCGATTCCACATATCGCGATTTCAGGATTCTTGTGGTTATTATTCTTTGACATCTCCAACTCTCGATCCGCGAAACTCTGAAATGGACTGGGATCAACGGTCCAAATCAAACTTTGATCTGATGGCTCAGATTACATTGCGATTCCGCATATTGCGATTTCGGGATTCTTGTGGTTATTATTCTTTGACATCTCCAGTTCTCGATCTACGAAACTCCGAAATGGACTGGGATCAACGGTCCAGATCAAACCTTGATCTGACGGCTCATATTAAGTCACGATTCCGCATATCGCAATTTATGGATTCTTGTGAGTATTATTCTTTGACATATCCAACTCTTGATCTGCAAAACTCTGAAATGGTCTGGGATCAACGGTGCATATCAAACCTTGATCTGATGGCTCAGATTAAGTCGTGATTTCACACATCGTGATTTTGAGAGGTTAGGGAACCCCGTTCCTTTGACTCTCCAGTCAGCAAACTGACGATCTTTCCTCACGTGTCCTGCTTGATGATGGACGGTCCTCCTTCTTTCAGGATTTTGTGAGCCCACTAATCCTTGCACTTTAAAGAACGTGTAGTTTCTCCTTGATTCGACAATGATCAGATCACGCGCTTGGATTTAATACTTGAGATCTATCCTCCTCTTTAGCTCACTCTTCTTGTCTATGTTGAGATCTGACAGCCATCGGGAATTCTGAATTGTTGATCCAACGATCATTGTTGCTGCTCTTCCCCGATTATCACTGCACTGTTGATCATTATTGTTGTACTTAAGCCATCATCGTTGATGTACTTGCCATCAATGACAAGCATATGTTTCTTGTAAAACATGCCAATAGTAAGACCTATGAAGAATCATTTGCATTGTTTGAAGTTTTCATGAAACGTGGTCATACTTTTCCTCAATTGTTCCCAAATATTGAAACTCCTATGAAAGATATCAAAGCTCAAGGGGAATCTACTAGACTTGCTAATCGCATCCCATATTTAACTCCCCTAGAAACAAGTTATGATTGTCTGGTTCAGAGGTAACAATTGTAGATGATTTGACACCTATTGAACCAAAAGAGATGCCTTCATCAGATTTCTTCTTCAACAAGAAAATGAAAGCTATCATACAAAGATAAGTTCATAAAAAAGGAGGAGTATTTATTAAAAGGAAAATAATGGTATATGATGGACTGGGACATAGTGACCTTGAATTTGAAAAACAAGTAGTAGATTCACTGGGAGAATTTACAACAACCAACTTACGGTCAATATATAAATTGAGAGAGAAACTTGACCAGAAGAGTCCTTTTATTGAGTAATTGCAAAATGATTTGAGATAGATAGAAGTCGTTTTTGAGGGAGAAAGTCAATTCTAAAATAACTTAGGTCAAATAGGGTTTTGAGCAGCAGATGAAAGAGTTAAAGTAGAAATTGAAGGTAAGTTTTCAAGATCAAAACTTGAGTAAGGACATGATTTCCCAAAGAGATGCATTCATTAGTCAATTTCAAGCCCGAATAACTTCAATTGAAAGCACAATAATTGACATCTCTACTTTTAAGAAACAATCTTTGGAAATCAATGAGGGACTAAAGATAGTTCAACAATTTTTTATGAAAACTTGGATATTATCCAAAAGCATTATCATGTAATCAATAATTAATTGCAGATTATTGATAATAAAAATAAACAATCTATTATTGCTAGATCCAAATTTCAGAAACTTATATTGTGGAGTCAAAATCTCAATATACCAGGGTTGGTTCCTTTTTCAGAAATTGAACAGTTGAAAGGAGAAATGGCCCTAAAATCCTTGGAAAACAATATTGAAGAAAGTAAAATATTAGCTAAAGAGGTAAAGAATGCTTGTCTTAATTCTATTTTAACTATGGATGTAGAGATGGCATAAATTTATATCGGTGATATTCATGTTTTTATTGGGAAAGTCGAGATTGAAAAGAGAAAAAAAAATATGAAGAAAAAATGAGAGAGAATGAAAAATGATATATGACAAATCAATCATGTTAACTTGCAAGTCTTAAAAGATATTATGGTAAAACAAAGTTTACAATATCATATCACCCAGTAGGCTGCTATAAAAATTGAAAGGAATTTACCATTGGTGCAAAAAACGTTTTTCACCTTTGAATTAAATTCCAATATAGAACCTCCGAGGTTTGTAATTGAATTATTAGATTTTCATGTGCAATACAAGGATCAACAAAAGACAAGTCCATTTATGAAAAAATAAAGGAATAGTGAACTACTAACAAGCAAAGGAGTTTCCAGAAGAAGGAAAAATGTTCAAAATCTTTGTAGTATTTAGTTAGATTAGATTTTATTCTATTCTAAGAGCTAGAAATGTGGAAAGTCTAGCCAATTTTGGTTAAGGCAATTTTTGTATAAATAAACAGATTAAATATGTAATCAGGGCTTCTTCTAGATGGATGTAAAGAGAGACTTCTTGATAGAAATCTATATAGGAAATACATAGATTCTCGATTTCATTTCTTTGAGTTATGTACTTTCTGCATGTTGCTACTTTGTCATAATCCATTTTCTTCACTCTATTGTGCTTAAAGATTGAAGGAATACAATTTAGTAATACATCTACTATGTTTCACATAATTGTATATATGTTCAGCTACAACTTTTCCTTTTTTATTACTGTAAGTAAGACACGACCTGTATCTGTATGGATATCCTCATCTTAAATTCATCCTTGATACATGTTCTTCATGTTTCTTCTATTGTGAATAAGGTAAGATTTATCAACATTGGATACCTTACTTTGTTTTTCAATTTTGTTTTCCATAATTATACTTTCCACTTCTTGAATATTGACAAAACTTGAAGGAAGAGATACTGCCTCTATGTTTTCTGAATCATTAAGTTATTGAAGCTTCATCTCAAATTGAAGGAAGAAAAGAATTACAAAAACAAATATTTTAAAACTTTGGATGCCTAACATTATTCTATGAAAACAGAGTAAATCGCAGGAACAACACCATACAAAACCCATGAATGACCTAAACTCCATGAAATTTCTTGTCATTGACCATCCGCTAATGGCCTCTATCTTCTCGGGATCAAAAGCTATCACTTTTGCTGAAATTATATGCCCCATGTAGTGAATCTTCTTTTGATAAACTATGATCTTACTTACCTTAGCATACGATTTATTCTCTCTTAAAACTTGCAACACCATTATTAAATGTTTCTCATGTTCCTCCTCTACCTTTGATTAAATGAATATATCATCCAAGAACACAAGTAAAAACTTGTCCAATTATTCCCTGAACAAACCATTCAAAAGACATAAAAATATCTAGTGCATTTGATAGTCCAAATGGTACTACTGTGAATTAATAATTCCTATATCTTGTCCTGAATGTTGTCTTGTTGATGTCTTCTTCCTTTATCATCACTCGACGATAGCATGATATAAATTCAATCTTGGAAAATATGTGTGCACCTTTATGTTGATAAAATAAATTATCAATCCTTGGAAAATGATATTTTTTTGTTTATGGCAACCTTATTCAGATGTCTAAAATCAATACACGTCCTTAAGTTTCCATCTTTCTTATTCACAAAAAGAATTGGGGCACCCCAAGGTGACACACTTGGATGTGTATACCTCTTCTTTAATAACTCTTCAAGTTGCATCTATAACTCTTTCAAATCTAGTGTTCCCATTCTATAAGGTGTCTTGGACTATGGGGAAGCTCTTGGCACCAAATCAATAGATAAATTAATGTCTCTCTTTGGTGGAAGTCCTAGGATTTCCCCAAAAAAAGATTCAAAACATGTCAAGACTGGATGGTATTCAATGCTTGGAGTTTTACCTTTGGCTGCCTCTTCTATATGGGCTACAAAAACCTATCATCCCTTCCTAAAAATCCTTTTCAATTGCATAGCTGAAATTTCTCTAACAACTATATCTCTTGGAATGCCTTGAACCTTGCCTTGATATCCTTCTTCATTAAKACCTATGATTTTATTGTTGTATAAGCCTAGGACAACATGGTGTTTCTCCAACCAATCCATTCCAATTAGACGATGATGTGAACCCAATGGAATAATGTTCACATATAACTTTGTGCTGAGTCCATCCATGTCTATTAGAAAATATTTTACTAGCTCATTAATATTCCTCCTAGCCCCTGTGACTAACTGAACTAACCAAGATTTATTATACTTACTCCTTTGAAATTGAAATATTTCAATAATGTTAGAGTTTATGTAATTATATGTAGCTCTAGAATCAATTAAAATTACTATGGGATGATTATCAATCTTACCTTCCACTTCAATCATGGGGGATTGATATTCTTCTTTCTTGTTGTCCAAGGCTGTATAAATCCTTAGCATATTTCCTCCCATGTATTCCAATGTGTTGTCTTCTTGAATGTTATGGAAAGTCCTCATTATTTCTCCTTTGTGAGGGAATTCCCTATATAAGTGATTTCCCTCACATCCCCAACATTGTACAAGATGCTTCCCTAGACTTCTCCCAAATGAATCTACAACATTGTGCTCATTTTGGGTTGAACGACCTTGTTGATTTCCTTGGGAGATTCTCTTGAAAAAGGGTGGCTTAAAACCTTTCTTCCTTTGATCCTTTTTACCCTTCATCTTGTCATTCCAATATTTTTGGAAATACAACCTTCATTTTCTCTACTCATAAAGATGCTTTGTTATTCTTATGGCCTCATCCAATGTCTCAAGGTTATCATATGTATCTTTTCATTGTATAAAGAGGGTAATTGTTGGACAGGTAGTTTGAATAACTAAGTTTTGAAGAACACACACAAAAGAATAAAAGGGAGCAGTTTGTGGGTTCAAAGAAGAAGTCATAGAAGATGCAAAAGAAGAAAGGAAAAGAAACAGTTCAGCCTAAAAATAGGAAAGAAGCAGTTTTGTGCTAAAGGAGGAAAAACAACATGCAGACACAAAGGAAGGAAAAGCAGCATGCTGGTGAAAAATAAGGAAAAAAACTAGGACATATTAGAGTTTTTGGGATAAATTATTAGGGTTCTAAGCTCTAACTTTATGTATAAATATGTAATGGGTTGGAGAGAATAATTTTTCGAAGAAGATAGAATAGGAAGATGAAAAATAAGGATTAGGTTGTTGAGTGTAAGGGTTTATCATGTGTATGATTGAGAATCTATGCTTAGGGTTGTGGAGAGATTTTGCAGAGACAGAGGCCTGCACTACAGAACGACTAAGAAGGTCTGGATAATATGATATGTTATATCTATTGCAAGTGCAATGTGCATGGATGAGGATATTAATGCATGAATATTGATATAGAAGCCAGTTGTTGTGGACGTATCCCAAGGATTGCGTAAACCACGTTAAATATTGTGTCTGAATGTACTATGTTGATGTGATTTCTCATGGATTTATTTTTTATGCATGATTAGTATAGTTATGTTTACTATATGATTTATGCATAGTAAGAATGAATGTTATAGTGGGTTATTCATGTTTCAATCTATGTTATATGGGTTCTACACAATAGGGTTGTTAACTAATCAAAGGATATTGTGCACTAGGTGGATAAATAATAATGGATATGATGATAGCCTCACATCGGTCATCCTGCAAAAACTTGGTTCCTGCAGACCCAACAGATACCCCATGTGAGACTTCAATTGCATGCAAGTGATGCCGAAAGGGCCAGTATTTGAAGGGTTTTGTTGGTTAAGTAAACTCAACCTAGGTTCTTATAGTCACATGTTGACAAATGGTTATGTTGTCGAGAACCAAAATGTGTAACAAGGGAAATGTTTTATAGCCTGACTAAGAAAGATATTGTTGAATTGTTCGAAAGGAAGAAGCAAAAAATTTTCGGAGGAGAGAACATAAACCCTCTCATGAGCGATGAACAATGGTTTCAAAGGTATGTGTTTAGAGAGATGCATGAGATTTTATTTGATGAATTTTTTATTATTTCAATGGAATGGTTAGAAAGATTAGTGGAGAATACTGGAAGATACCGAACTGCAGCCTTGAGGAACTCGACCCCTAAGTTTGTAAGAAAAATGAATTTTGTAAGAAATACTACTTCGCACACAGTTGATTTCTGGTTAAATAGCATACTAGCTAGAGGTTATATTACAAATGTTTTAGTGGATTGTACCCAATCATATAGTGTTGTAGAAATGGGTTTCTTTAAGGGTTCACACAGAAGGTTTATGAAAGCATTGGGTACTTGGATAAAGTTGTTGTTGTGTGAAAAATGTGTGATAATGATGGAATATGACTGCTAAGGGGATTAATGCACATAGGGGAACTAGGGGATGACCAGGGGATACTCTAAAGGTAGGAAAGAATGAGGAAATAAATGAATAAGGAAGGGAGGGATTGAGGATGCAGAGAAATGAAGAAGGTGTATCAAAAGAGGAAGACAAATTTGGAGTATTGTGCAGTGGAAGAAGGTATAAGAGGTTGAAGATTGGGGCTGAGAAAGGAGAGTTGTGCAGTGAGGTTGAGAGGAGAGAACCCTGCACAATACTCCAAATCGTAGAAATACCACACACAAAAGGAGAGGAAGAGGATTATCAATTTAGTCCTATAATATAAGATTCGTAAAGTCATACTCAGGTTGGATCTTGTGACGATTCCATGACATCATGTGCATCACGTAGTTCTGAGATAACATTTAAGGATTTTTCAAAAGAACTTATAGTTAGCAGAGGAAGTTATAATATTAGTTTTATCACTCCAAGAAACTCTTTGAGGTTGTAAGACAAAGATTCTTGGTAACTTAAAGTAAACTTGTTTTTTTGTTTTTGTATGTGTGGATCAATTGGATAACTCAACTACAATATAGTATCCAGACAGTCAAAATGAATAATGAAATAAATCAATGCCCTCAAGGATCAATAATTAGATAATAGCTTTAAGTGGGTGAAGAAGATAGTGCTTATAAACCAGATACACAATGATGGGTTTAATAAACAATGTAAGAAACAAGATATGAACTGACCAATGAGATGACAATCATTTTGCAGTTAAAACAACTTGATTAATAGTTTCTTACATTTTTTATTAAACCCATCATTGTGTATCTGGTTTATAAGCATTGTCTTCTTCACCCACTTAAAGATATTATCTGATTATTGATCCTTGAGGGCATTGGTTTATTTGATTATTCATTTTGAGTGTCTGGATACTATATTGTAGTTGAGTTATCCCATTGATCCACACATACAAAAACACAAAAACAAGTTTACTCTAAGTTACCAAGCATATTTGTCTTACAACCTCAAAGAGTTTCTTGGAGTGATAACAAATTGGCGTTGTTTCCAGGGAAAGTAGATTGAAGCTTAGTTTCCTTTGGACACGACATAGATCTATTTTTGATGATAGACAAATCCTGGACATTTTCTTGGTTGTAATCATCTATCTGACGACTCCATGAAAGACGGATTCAGTGGTGACTCCACAATATTCAGATGTCAAAAGCATTTGTTTCTATTTTGGCTCAGAGGTTTGCACCTATGGACTTCTCTTCAGTTTCTGGTTTCCCACATCCAGTACCTCATATGTCAGAATGGGGATATTTTCTACCTGTCTTCAAAGAGGAGAAAGAAGATAATGCTGCAGAACACCTCAAAACGTTTCATGAGTGCATGGATCTACTAGATCTGCAGCATGAAGATGTTCATGCATTCATTGTATGGTGATGCACGTCAGTGGTCTTTATCTTTACCTCCTTCCAGTATTTCATCATTGAAGGATTTTCATAGAATATTCAATGAGCGTTGCAAAAGGTTCTTTTCAGATAAGTTTTTATTTGATAATTGTTGTGTAGAATATGAATTGCACAATAGAGTTGAAGATGTAAATAGATAAGGATCTCACTCTCATCATCTACATCATCTCTCTAATGATCTTCATGATGATATATTTTCACATAAAAATGAATTAGATATAAATAATGGAAGAGTTCAGGTCTCTCCTATTACCATTATTTCTGATCTTCACAAATATGAAGAATTCATGTCTTTAACTACACATGGAGAAGATCGGTTTAATATTGGTCAAATATCTATAGAAATAAATGAGGCTAGCCCACAATTTTTAGATCTACAGACCAAGGAAAATGATATTAACCAAGAGGAATAGGAATTTTAGAAAACATATAATCTCCAATAAAGATAGCAAGAGGATTATATTTCTCCTTATGTACCTTTTATTTCCAATTTTGATGAAAGGGATGAATATGATGAGCAAATTTTTTGTAATAACTTGGGATCTGTAGCAGATTCTAAGGACAACCCTCAGTTTTCTTATTTGTAGACCAAGGCATATTTCAATAGTTATGAGGAGGAAGGTGAGGAGTAGAAAGTTTCAGATCAGAAGTTGAGATTTTTTTTTCATTTGACAGAGGAAGAATAGTCCACATTCAGCATTGACATCAGTTAAGAAAAAAAGAAGCAACTTTTCTTTCAGTTGGAACATAAGCAAAGGGAGGTATTTCTTTGTGGCTTTATTGACCCTATTGCTGAATATTTGGAGTTTATGAGTAGCATAAATGTCAAGATATTTTTTTCAGATGATGGTTGGTTCTGCCATCTTTTCAAACTATATTTCTACATGTTATGGTTTCCTTTCTTTTTCGAATTCAGATCAAGGAGGGTACTAGTAAATAAATTTATTTCTTGGTTGCATTAGAGATTCAGTTTTACTTGATCAGTCTGCTCTATAGATTTGGTTAGAGTAGAAGTAGGTAGAGAGAATAAGCTCACCCTATGAGCAAGTAGATTCTTTCAGATGTTTTCAGTTGTTGAATAAGCAGAGCAGGATACGGGAGGCTACATGCATGATACAACTTTGTAGGGAATCAATTGTAAAGGCCTGATGACTCCATAGCCCAATGGTACAAGCCAGATGACTCCATTCCCAATACTAAAGGTGACTGGAACTACTAGGTTCTTGGAAACCTCGCAGGGAGGTCTCCATCCCAGTTGGAGCCAGTTGTTAGCGATCAAAATGCATTGGTGTTTTGATGAATGTTTTCATGACTCTTCACTTGATTTATCGTTTTATTCAGTCTTTTGGCCAGTGTCTTAACCTCCATATTTTTATCAAGCTCCCGATTGATTACTTTTGCCCAAAATGACTTTGGCTTCATCCTCTTGACCCGTGAATAAATGGTTAAAAATATCATTTGAACTCTGGACAATCTATTCTTGATTTTGATGTATTCCTAGTTTCTTTTATTTGAGATTTCTATTAGAAGAGGAGCATGATTTTAAATGGATTTATCCTATACTAAATCTAAAGTTCTAATTCCAAATCTAGTCATCATCTTATGTATAAATCTATACCAAGGTCTACAAAATACAATACAAAGCCTAGTGCACACTCACATGCCCAAGCTAAGAGCTAAGCCTCGATTCAACTTACAAATCAACACACAAGGCCAACTCACAAATCGAGTCCACATGTCAAAGCCCAACATTGAGCCATAAGTCATATTGAAACCAAGCCACGAGTTATGCCACATTTCAAGTCATCAAATCCCAACATCAAGCTGATATCAATCTCATTGATTTTACCTAATAAAACCTTGCCATATGCAAAGATCGTAATACGTGAATTTCCGTGAAATGTGTCCATGCACTGTTTGATAAAAAATTTGCAGGCATGAGACCCCATACAAAGGGTGCCACAAGGAACAAGAAGGGAGGTCAAGTTTTGGCTATGATTATATAGATGTCTAAGGAGTTTTATTTGCATATATCGAGCCATGATAAGGAATGAACACACAGGTACCATCTCCTCTTCATCAGAAAAGCATATCGAGTAATGGATGCAGAGAAGAGATGCATTTTGGACATTGATTTTCAGGAAGCAAGGTCTGTTGAGAACAATAAATTAGATGCTCTTTTCATCTTTATCTGACCATCATCATTTGAATATCTTGAGAAACACCTATGTCTAAGGGATATACAGGCATGGGAATATCAACCTTTTGGACCATTTTTGGGAAAGAGTTTTAGAACAAGAGTCTCATCCTGGATTGTCACTCTAGAGGTTTCAGAACCTTTCTTGTGAAGTGCCTATAAAATATTCACTTCCCCTACCATATCTATCTTGGAGAAGTTGCAGGACCTATGATATCCCTTTTTTGAGGTTTCCTTAAAGCCAGCCGGGGAAGAAAAAATCTATATTATTTATAAGATGAACTATAAAAACCTGTATTGAGCAAGTGAACAACCACACTATCAACAACAAATAGAATCACTTTGACAGAAAACCTACACCTCTGAAATACCTCACAATTCAAAATATGAGTGTATTCAGTTATAAAACACTCTGACTATGAATGGAGCCTATATGAAGATATCTATGTGCAACTCATTTAATAAAACAAACTAATGGTTGACATTCTTAAAAGGCTCTATTCACATAATACTTATCCCAAAGATTATGTTGATGTAAGGTTGAAACAGTCAAGTATTGAATAATTTTCAGAAGAAAATGCAGAAGAAGTTTTGGTTCTGAAAAGATATAAGGAAAACCTATGAAGATTTGAGGATCAGAACATTGGCAAGGGCTAGACTACATAGTCAACAAGCAATCAGTGTAATCTACAGGAGCTCAGTCATTTATATTTTTCTATACTCTATTTTTTATTTTCTCTCAAGGGTATGATAGGATACATTTGAAGACAAAGGGTATCAGCTCCTCTTTGTCAATGGATGCAAACAATGATTTTTTTTATTTTAAACAGGAAAGGTTTTCCTTTGATTAAAAGAAAGTTTTCACCAGCATAAAAGGCATAATTATAACCAATTAGTTGTTGAAAAGCATATCTTTCATCAGCTAATTAGAAAATTCTAAGGTGGGATAGCTGGTGAAACCGCAGAGAAATAATTTTGAAGATTT
>ML802530.1:338588-352138 GCA_009831015.1 Picea engelmannii | reverse complement strand
TCTACTACAGATGTGTTCCCTTCACCATCGAAGGTGAGTTCTGAAAATAGATTAGCTGTCTTGTTGGGAATAACTGGTAGTGAGAAGTGGAAAGCATGTTCCAACACAGTGATTTGGGGAGCCATGGGGAAATTGAATACATTTGAAATAAAATCTCCTACAAGGCCATATTTTCAGTCGGCCCTCCTTCTAGTGCCATTTGCTGATGGACAAATTTGACTTACCATCAACTAGAAGAATAGATCCGGTCCGGGGTTATCTAAATAACCCAAGCCATTTGGTGTAACCCATTCTGACGGGTTTAATGGCTCCGTTAGCCAACAAAAGTCCTAACAATAATAAAAGAAATGAAACTAACCTAAAATCTATGATTCTAACAAATGATATATTACTGATTAATGTTTATTAAAAAGAAATGTGAATATAAACAATATATATACATGTTACAAGGTTTGCATAAAATCTTGCGAAAATGATTGTTTGATAAGGTTTCTGAATCAAATATGAACAACACTTTTTTTTTAAAATATATTAAACAAATAAATACTAAATGAATACGATTGAAACAGTGACACAAAAACAGTCAAAGTTAATTAATATAATCATTGTTTCATTCACAAACTCTAAATAAAAGAAAATAATGCATCTACTAACCTCTAATTGACCAGTCAACTGAGTTTATGTTTCTTTGTTGTATGAGCTCTGGTCTGTACTTTTGTTAAGGGAAACCTATAACAGAACAATACTAGCACTTCCAGAATACATTCAAAGAAGTATTTGATATTGGAGTAAATTAATAACAACAGGAAGACAACTAATTAAAAGTCATGTGATCTTTAGATAATCAATATTTAAGAACGAAAGAAAACTCAATTCTGAGTAATGATATTATCCATCATTTAACATTAGAAATAACTTTCACAATAATCAAATGATCGATTGATCACACCTAAAAAATGGAATAAGAAATTATGGACAACACATAACATTTAACAGTATGAAAACACCATATGATGATAAGCTAAAGATAAAATCAACCATAATAACATTCTCATAATACAACAGTAATGAAAGAACGAAATGGAATAAGCATCACATAGGTCTAAAGCCAAAGATGAATTTCTTTCTCATATTCTTTCTCAAAATCACATGCCCATATTGTAGTCTTGGAAGAATTTTTAAGATAATAAACTCTTAAAGATTGAAAAAATTAATACATAAATGATAACAATTAACCATGTATTGATAAAATAGACTAAAGCTAATTTAAATCAATGCATAATCAATTATTCAAAGAATATGAAGATATTATAATGAAAATAAAACCATTTTACTCACAAGACAAAATCCATTAAGCAACCTAGAATTCCATATTCTTCTTTGAAAATACTCGTCCATTCTAACAAAGATTCTAACCATCTGTTACTCCATTTGAAAAGAAGAAAAGTTTACAAAATAAATAATATACAAAAGAGAAATGATTAAAATGCTCCTCTCAATTTCCAGGATCTCAGAGTTAACTACTGTTGTAACACTCTCAACATTCTTTACTATTATGTTCCCAGTCCTTTTCAAACGCTTGCCTTGCCTTTGAAAAATGGACTTTAGCCTATGATTTTCATCCTTTAATGAGTCGATCTAAGTAGTGAGGGTTTTGATTTGCAATTGAAGAGTAGGTATGTTTGTGTAATACTTATTGATTCAAAATAGACAAACTTCACACCGTGGATCTGTGGTAGCTATTTGAGGATGTCCACGACCATGTGTCAGAACGTCTCCATTGTTGCCTGTGGGTTTTTTATCAAGCTTGATACCTGGAAATCCTTGGCTGTGCTTCAGGCAGGGTGGAAAATCATCTACGAAATTATAGGCCTGGCCGAGATCTAGTTTGAGGCAAGGAGGGTCTTCTTCTTCCAAGAATCTCTCGATCTCATAATCGGAGCTCTCATGGACCTCAATCATTTTGATCGAGCTCATATGAGAGTTCGATTTATTTCGTAGGATCCTAGAGATTAAACTACCTTCCCTTTTATTTTTAAACCCTATATCCATGTCACCCTTAGACAATTTGTACAAAGGCTTGTTTGCGTTTTTAGTAGAAGTGCCAGGGTAGACATGTTGCTCATGGTCATGCAATTCAAAGGTTTCCGATTGAGTATCTATTTTCTCGGGAATAGGCTCATCGAGGATGGCCCTATCATAGGCTTCTTTAGATAAAGGAACTGCTCTGTCATTGGCAGGGATTGTGGTTTCTTCCATCATGGGCTTATCAACCTCTACGGGACTGGGTGTAATGAAACCATTTCGAATTAGGAAGGCATCCCAATTATCATTTTGCAATTTTAGTTGATGAACTAACAACATCTTTATCAACCCATAATGAAACAGACTAGAATGTAAACACTATCTCTTATACCTTTTGGCCATCTTATACAGACTTCTCAATAAATAAAAAGGCATATTCAACTGAAAACCGATGAAGTTCATCAACAAACGTATGTGATACAGGAAAACAAGGCCAAAACGACCCTCGCATGTAACGAATTGTCTCAGGATTGATAATAAACCATGCCACCAAGTTTTCAACAAGGATACGTACATACCTTTATCACAACACTTGATTTTCCTAGAGGTAAAGATCAGGCTCCACGGTACCTCCTCTACCTTGGAGTTTTTAAACCATTTTTGCCCGCTAAGTGGAAGACCTGTCGCCTGGCCTAAAAATTCCTCAGTGACCTCAATATGAATGTCTCATGCCTTGTCTTGGTAGCCATCAAAGGAGAGGGAAAATTCCTGGGTAGTTTGAAGGTTAAAACCCTGAAATTTCTCAAGAAATTCGAGCCAGCCTTGACCCTTAAGGTCTTCCCTTGCATCATCATACAGGAGCAGGGTTTGCGAGCCATTGGGCTCAATACTTATGACCTAGGCCATGAGGGTTCAAAAGGTAGACAGAAAAACACAATGAGTATGAAAGGTTTCTAGAACAGAGAAGACCAGAGCGAAATCTGAGAAATAAGATTCATCAATACCCTAGCACGCATGAAAAGGAGTTCTGTAACACAAAAGAAAAGACATTTTACGAAATGAGTGCCAAGAGTACATATGAAACTCGAGACTTAACTCGAAATGATGGGCCTATCGTTGTCAGACTGTCACCTCCCACAGGGTACATGATACAACCAAGTTCATTCAAATTTTATCATTGCGCAACAAGTTGGAGTTGATTTCTAAAGTTTAGGAGAGGAGAATTTTTGTGAACCAAAGTGTAATGACAAGGATAGGTCTAACCAAGAGCCACAACGATACATAACATAGTTTATTTTTAATGGATTCTTGGTGTTTTAAACAAAAATTCAAGGCACGCTTCACAATCGATGAGCCACTTTAAATAAATCAACAAGATGAGCTTCACAACAAAATAGTCTTCATTAAAAGAGAAGTAAAGACATCTAGCTTTCATAAACCTTAGATAAAATGGTAATACAATTATAAGTTTTAATGCTTCATTCATGCTTTCAGTCATGAACGAAGCATGAAAACGAAAAGAAAACAAAACAATAGGAATAATCGAAACATCATATTTACATTTCAAAAGTTACTTTTGAAAAGCAATAATTGTATGACCAAGCGTAGGCAACTACATAAATTATTATTTGTTGCTTTGAAATGTGAAAATATGTATGGCTTCCAACAGGCACCAACTAAGGAGGCTAGACCGTGCCCTTAGCCATACTACCTGACTACCCAGGTATTAGAGAGTATCTTCCTGAGTGTTGTTCTCGGTGGCACTATAACAGTCAGGCGATTGATCGGTTTATCTATGGAGGGCTTCAAGAGATCTAGGTTGATCTGTATACAGGTGTTGTCTGATGCACTACCACTCAATGGGATACCAACAAGAGTTACAAGGGTGGCCAACATATGTTCACTTAAGTACCACTTGTATTTCCTATGTGTATGAATCTTCGACAGTGGGTTTATGCGCATAACGACAGAGCTTTGTAGATTAAATACGTCGGAATACGTCTCTACCCTGAAAAAAAATTAACCCACAATTTTTTGTTGAGGAAGGTGCTCTGATATGACTTGTAATATTCCATATATAAAATAGCAAGAAGAACATAAATAATTAGCTAGAAATGGAAAATGAACAATAATATAACGAGAACAACACCACAATAATACCAGAATGATACCAAAATAACACCAGAAAGAGCACTTTGATTACTGAGAGAAATGTTCACTTGCTTCTTTGAGGGGGAAACCTCTAACAGAGAAGATATCTATTACAATAATATCGAAGAAAAAACTTTTCATACCCTCGAATCTTATTTATACTAAATATGTCGATCAAAAGAACAATCTAGAGGAAGATCCTTATAGAAGCGGAAGCTTCTATTAGGTCTTCTTACATTGGACTTATTCTTCCTTATTGCTAGGTCTTATTAATATTGACCTTTATTACATGGAAATATATTATTCTACCTACGTGAGGGGTTAGGTTCCTAATAGAAGTGACCAAGATATTGGGGCACATTATCATGATGAATGCACCAATATTGGGCGCATTGGTCCCAAGGGGCATGGCGGTTAATGAGTGCATGGGTTCATTTGGGCAATCAAGTTCACTAAGGGGTGCGAATACTCGTTTAGGTGACCAAGTCCATGAAGGGGTGTGATGATTTGTTTGGACACATGGGTTCATGAAGAGGCTTGACACCCCCAAAGGATGCGATGGTTCGCGATGATGACCTTTCGAGTCCCTATAAGAGAACAAGGGTGCACAACCAAGGAAGGATAATTTAAGAACGAGGACAGAAAGATCAACTCTATTATTTTGAGGCAGAATTAGACAAAGAGGGGTGAGCTCCCTCAATGAGCCAAGTCGCTCCACATGGGAGGACTTGTGTTTTCTTGAGGTGATTCGATGGATAGAGTTGGGGAGACCTTCTTTTTGGATGATTTTGGGGGAATTATTGTCATAGGTATGAGGAGGCATGCTAAGAGACAAAACCATAGGTCTGTGCGAAGCCTTGCAGCAAAGAAGAGACGACAAGTCTGCGGTTGAGGGCATGTCTAAGGTGCACTACAAAAGTTTGTAGAGATGGTTGCTACAAAGAGTTTTGGTGTGATGAATCTGTGTATGAGTGTAGATTGGTTAGGTGAGGCGAGTCATGTGACTCTGCTCAGTTGTAAATTGAGTCGGTAGTTCTAATATTGTAACTATTTCGCAATAATAAAGACTTAGTCAGGTATTAAGCATGGTTTGTGCCACTCACGCTATATCTGTTTTTCTCTTTTTATTTCGCAAGTGTTCTCTTCGTTTCATGGATGTATCCTTATATATGACTAAGTTTTAAGTTGTTAACAATTGTTTAATTATACAAGAGTTGCACTAGAATATGAGTGTGACTCGTCGATATCCTAGAACGAAGTATGGGTATGCTCTAGGTGAAGAGACATAGTCCTAACAAAGTATCTTTAGTGTTGTCGAGAAGCCAAGTGAGAAACATTGCAATGCAATATGCCCTAAAGAGGTGCATGATCACAAGATTCATCTAGCCACACTATGGGGACATCATAATACCCACTTTGCATACTTGTGATAGGCTCACAATGACATAAATTAGAAACACATTTTTTTTTTCATGTATTTCCACTTTATGTTATCTGTATCTATCAAATCTATGCAAAGTGGGTACACGTTGTATGTGAAATTTAATTGGACATCCAAAGAGTGCTTACACTTAAAATTTTAATAAACCTATAATGAGATAAGTTTAGAATACGATTGAAAAAGGTAATTTTATTTCTTTCCCCTTGAAAATTCATAACTCTTATTTTATTATTTTAATTCTTATTTTATTATTTTCCTTAGGAGATCCATTTTAAACCTCAAATTTCCCTTAATACATAAATTTTTGAAAATGAAAATTGAAAACCATGCTCCTCCAAACATTACATTGATATAATGGTTTTGTATGGATGCTCAATTTAGAATTAAAGGCTTTCCAAAAAATTATGAGAAAAAATTATAAAATTTATAAATTATTTTAATAAATTCAAATTCTTTACTTTATAAATTACCACAGATATGCATATCACTATTAGAAAATAAAAGCCTTATACCAAATTTATAACATATATACATAAAGAGAACAATCCATAAACAAAGATCAAATATTGTCATTCAAGATAAATGTCATATCATGATGAAATGAGATAGTGTAGAATGAAGAAAACATAAGAAAAGATTGTAAATCAAAATAAAGATTGATGTAATGATGAGATAACAAAATGGAGATTGAAAAATGCAGGGTCCCAAGTGACTAGAAGTCCTCCCAAAGTTCCCACAGAACTTGCCTCACAAGACAGCCAGCTCGGGCGAAGAGAATGCATGAAATCTCTAACCACTGAAGCAACAAGAAGAGTTTCTTGAAGGAAGATGATAGAAGGTTGTGTTTGATCGATGATTCTTTTCATGGAGGCTTGTTTCAGAGGTCCTCCGACCCCTCTGATGTTGAGGGATAGCAAGATCATGATTTCCCTCTTGCCAAGGCTTTAATGCCTCTAAGCGCCCCTTGTGTTTGAACAGGAAAGGAAGAAACTGTTGATGTCGAGCCAGTCAATGTCTTCTTTCGTGCACTGCGAGTTTTTAAAGGAGAGAGCTCCAAGCCTACTCCTCTAGACCAGGTAGGGTCCTTGTCTGTGGAAGGTATAAGTCTTGAGGAAGATGGTCGATCTGTGAGACTCCCGGATCCTAGGACTGTAGATTTACCATGATATGTGTGGAGCGGGAGAGATTCAAAAGGAAGGGAGGGTTCAAGGGACGAGTCTCGAATTAGGGTATCCAACTGTGTTTCCGAATGGGACGGTTTAGTAAAACCGGAAAGAGAGTTACGGTCATGGGAGACATCTAAAGCATTGAAAGGATCGGTCTCAGAATGCAAATGAGTAGTCTGTGAGGGTTGAGAAGTAAGGGGGATCTGAGCTGGAGATGGTATGGAAGAGGATGGAAGGGAGGATTCCGGAACTAGAGGATCAATGGAGTGAGCTTTTAAGGTAGTCTTGGAGTTTTGAGACAAAATGAGATCAGCATGTTCAGAAATGAAGAGTCTGTCCAAGGCCGAGAAGGTGGTGTAAAGAGAAGGGCAGAGTTTTTGAATCTTACTCACTAAATCATCCTCCGAAGTGGTGTCATCACTTTGATAGAAAGGAGCTTTAGATGTATGATTTGGAGATGAGATATAGCCATTAAAATTTGCCTCTTCAACAGGGTCCAAGCTCAACTCTGGAGGGGGGAACTTGGAACAGTCTCTTCGCAAATGTCATGTTCTCCAGCAGTAGGAGCAGCGAAACGAAATGCCCAGGTAGTCCAATCTCTGAGAGAGTAGATGTCCGCGCTAGTCTATCTCCAAGACTTCAGGAAGTCCAGCCTGGATGTCTAATTCCACATAAATCTTCGCTATTCTTCTATCCTCTGCCTCAAGAAGGTTTGAGTCCACTTTGAGAAAATGCCCTATGGATGCTCCAATCTGTTCAAGAGCTTCCTGGTTCCAAAGTTGGAGCGGGAGACCTGGGAGGAGTACCCAGAGATGTCGACGGCCAAAGAATTCCGTAGCAGGGTTAAAACCAAGTTTCCAACGTTTTAGCATGAGACTTCCCCCATATATGGGCCAAAAGCCTCCCAGGATTAAAGCAGAGTCATCTGGTGTCTTAAAAATAAAGCTTAGCCATCCTTGTTGTAGCATGTGAAACTTAGGAAGGTACCCGAGAATGGGTTTCCAAGTTATGTCCATCTAGTCTTCTAACTTCTTCTTGTAGTTTAGTTTGTATGCTAAATGTCCAACTAAGGCACATAGGGCTAAGTTGCAAGCTTTAGGTAGCCCGATATCCATTCCAAGCACAAGTTTAGGATGCCTTCGCTTGGGTTTCCAAATCTTATGTGGACATTTCTGAGATCCAAGTTTCTTATAAGAGGTCGAGATCTTCAAAGACTTGTAATCTGAAGGTGGAAAACTCTTCTAGAATCCTGTGGAGTACTGTGAAAAACCTGGTTGAGGTGTGACTGGAGGAGGCTTTTCCAAGAGGGACTGTGGTGGAACGTTCTGTGAAGAAGTAGCCGATAGATGAGCTTGTGAAGCAAAGTGAGGTGGAAGATATGGGTTGGAGAGTGATAGAGGCGGAGCGCCAACGGTCTTATTAGAATGGAAATGTTTTGTACAGAGTTCATCAATCGAGGCCAGGACCTCTGGGTGGTCCCAAGGGTCCCCCGGGTTCTCAGCAGATATAAAGGAATCCTTTGACTCCATGTGCAACTTCAAATGAAAACAAAGGGAAAGGGCGAAATATAAGGACAGATAGCTCAGTTGGCGAGGATTCTGACCGATCCAGCGAGTTTAAAGGTAAAGCAGTCAGAAAAGGAAACGGTGAAGCAAGAGTCACTCAACGCAAGGCAGAAATCAGAAGGGGAGCAGAGAAAAGACAATAAGGACAGCAGGAAAATCGATGGTTGAAAAGAAGCCCGACAAAACTATGTCAACCACCCAGCAAGAAAAGAGACAAAACGACGAGTAAAAGAAGGAAAAACCAAGCTGAGTTGGATGCTTCTAACCGAGAGACTCCAGGGAGAAAAGAGTAAGGTAGATCAAGAAGGAGCGAGAGAAACCAACTACAAGAAGATTATCATAGTTGATGAGCATCGGACGAACATTTGATGAGGAGAACTGGTCAGGTTACAGGCTTTGGAGAGCTTTAGAATCAGAACTAGGTTCAAATACGCCATGGGCGCCAAAATCGCCTCCGTCTCCTACATTAATCTCTCCCCTACGCTCAGCCCTAGGGGAATCTTGCTTACTGGGACGAGTCTGGATCTAAATCGCCCTATCAATCTGCTCAATGTATATGGCCCTTGCACTGGATGCAAGGACTTCTGGCAGTGACTAGACGATCTGGGACTACTGGCAGTCGAGAATCTCATTCTTGTCGGTGACCTTAATCTAACTACCAGCACTTCTGAAATTTGGGGCGACTTGGCTTCGACTGACCCTCTCTCTAGATTTTTTCAACAGATTTTTTACAAGAATGCCCTGATTGATATAAAACCTCCAGAGCTTCTGCCGACCTGGAGGAACAGAAGACAAGGGTCTGCTCATATTTCCAAACGTCTAGACCGCTTTCTGCTTGCTGAGAGTCTTCTCCTTCCGACTTACAGCAGCCGTGCATGGGTTAAACTCCTCTTCTTATCTGACCATACACCGATCTGCCTTCAATTAGGGGAAGGTCGTGGAGCTAAGGGTCTCCCCTTCAAGTTTAATTCATTGTGGTTGAAGGAACCTTCCTTCATAAATCTGGTTAAAACAGTTTGGTCGGACTGCTCTCACGTCTTTCCTGGGGACGCTCAAGGGAATTTATTTAGAAAACTCAGTTCTCTAAAATCTCTCTCGATTCAATGGCTAAAAAACAAAAAAGACAGAGATCAAGCCAAGCATAACAACATTGAATTTGAGCTGGAATTTCTTTTAAAATAAAAGCTTTAGATGCCTAGCTATGAGGAATTAGAACACAAGATTCGATCTCTTGAGGACGCCCATAACAATCTTCTTCGCGATGAGGAGGAGAGATGGCGTATTAAGAGCAGGATGTTGTGGTTGGCGGGAGGTGACAAAAATACAACCTACTTTCATAGAGTTGCTTGCGCCCGTAGATCTAAAAAGAAAATTTGGGAGATCGAAGATGATTCTGGAGCCATACACCACTCCCAGGCAGAAATCAAATCAACGACTTTCTCCCATTATAAATATTTTTTCCAGGCCCCTCCAGCTCCATCACTTGCAGCACAGACAACAACAACTAGTTTATTTCCAAGATTGATTACTCCCGAGGAAGCAACTTTGTTACATTCCCCCTGTACAAAGGAAGAACTCTTTGAGGTAATCAAAAGTTTCAAAAAAGATAAAATCCCTGGATCAGACGGCTGGTCGGTCGAACTCTTCTTACACTTTTTTGATCTTATGAGCCAGGACATTCTAGATGTCATTGAAGACTCGAGAACAAGAGGGTCTGTAAGCTCACAGCTGAACAAAACCTTTGTGGTTCTGATCCCTAAAACAAATTTTCCCAGGCATTTCACTGATTTCTGCCCCATCTCGCTCTGCAATCTCTGTTATAAATTTATCTCCAAAATCATTGCGGGTAGACTCCGACCTTTTCTCTCTCGGGCACTCTCCAAAGAACAGCTTGGCTTCCTCAAGGGAAGACAGATTCTGGATGCAGTTGGCGTTGCACAAGAATGCATCCACACCATTAAGACAAAACACCTTCAAGCCATTCTCCTTAAGATGGACCTTAAAAATGATTTTGATTGCATAAATTGGAATTTTCTACACCTCATACTCATCCAGAGTGGATTTGGTACTTCTACAACTAACTGGATAATGGGCTGTGTCTCCTCGACAACTCTGTCTATTTTGATCAATGGCGAAGCTACAAAGGCCTTCCATTGTGAGAGAGGGCTCAAACAGGGCTACTCACTCTCCCCCCTTCTCTTCATATTGACCCTGGAAGGCCTCAGCATCTTATTAAAGAACAAACAAGCGAAGGGACTCTTGAAAGGAGTTAAAGTGGCAGGGATGACTCATATTCTCCATATCCTTTTTGCTGATGACATTTTGATCTTGACAACTGCAAATTTTGCTGAATGGTCCATTATTCATTCGATTCTCTCTTCCTTTTGTGATGTATCTAGTTTACAAATCAATACCTCTAAATCCATCTTCTTGACTTCAAAGGCGCAGGATTCCTTAAAACTCGATTTAAGGAAGCTTTTTGGTATCGGTTTCCGCAAGCTTACGGAGGGCTTTACTTACTTAGGATTTTTCTTAAAAGCTTCCAGATACACTCTAAAATATTGGGCCTGGCTGGTTGACAAATTCGAAGACAAAATTCTCAACTGGAAGCACAGATTTATCTCTTTGGGGGGGAGATTTATTCTGATCAAAGCGGTGCTGGAAAGCCTTCCAGTCTATTGGATGGCTTTAGCACACATCCCAGCCTCCGTTTTGAAGTCTCTCCGTCAACTCATCTTTTCTTTTCTCTGGTCTGGTTGTAAGAAGAACGAAAGCTTTCATCTCAGCAAGTGGGAGGATCTCTCTAAGCCAAAGTCGATGGGAGGTTGGGGCCTCAAAAACCTATCTCTATTTCAAAAGGCACTTTCGACCAACACCTTCTGGAGATTATTAACAAAACCAGGACTTTGGAGTTCTGTAATCAGAGCTGAGTATCTACACCAACTTCCGGTCCATTTTTGGATCAGATTCGCGGAGGCCCATCCTTCAACAGGTTCTCAATCTTGGAAAAACTTTTCTGCCACACTTTCGATCATTTTAAAGTGGCTCTCGTGGGATCCCAGAGATGGTCGATTGATTGAAGTTGGCCGCGACTACATTCTGGACTTAGGCAGGAATGCGATTCTCTCTCCCTCTCTACGAGCTCATCTACAAGACAAAAATCTTATTTTTTTACATCATTTCTTCAGCCCGTCTATTGTAGGCACTCTTGGTGGCTCTTGGCTGAGCGGTTTGGATCTCCAGTTAGATTTGGAACACAGGGCCAAATGGGACAACTTCTCTCAACTTCTCAAAGCTTCCGGCGTGTATTTGAAGTCAAAGATAGACTCCCTTATCTGGACGGGGGGAGATCGGTCAGGCAGGTTAAATGCAAAAAATGTTTATCAAGCGCTGGCCGCCATTTCCTGGATTCCTTCATTACCATTCTGGAGACAGAGGATTTGGAGGGACACTTGCCCTTTAAAATACAAATTGTTCGCTTGGCTCTTGCTGGAGAATAAATTATTGTTCTGGGACAATTTGCAAGCGCGCGGCTGGGAGAGCCCAAACCGCTGCTCTCTTTGTGCTCGTGACATTGATTCTTCGCTGCATGTATTTGTTTTCTGCTCCTTCACCTGAGCGCTTTGGACATCTATCACTTCTGCCCTAAAGATTGCTACACACTGGAGTGGCAACAATGTTCTTTCTTGCTTCCAAAACTGGTTTATCAATAACAACACTTTTTCAATGCTTCCAATTCATCTTTGCTGGCAGATTTGGCTGTCCAGAAACGCTGTAATCTTTAATGATAAGAAACCGTCTATCCTTCACGTTTCTTCCCTCATCATTGCAGAGGCAAACAAACTTGCAAAGACTTTACAGGTTAAGCCAACAGTTCGACATCCTTTACATATTCCATTTGATAGGGCGCTGGCCTGGTTTGACGGGGCCTCGCAACAAGGGGGCGCGCTATGCGGAGCTGGGGGAAAAATAGTTTTAAATTTGCATTCGAGTATTCTCTGGACTTTGAACTGCAGACAGGGTTCTAACACAAAGGCGGAGCTCATTGGTGCTTGGTCCTCACTGGTTCTGGCTAGTCGCCATACTGATGTTTTGTTGCTCCTCGGTGACTCCAAGATTACTATTGATTGGCTGAACGAACTGGTAGACTTCCGTGTGGCAGCTCTTAATTGTTGGAAGGAAAGGACCAAAGATGCTACTCTTCTCTTCAGAAAGCTTACTTTTCAGCATATTTTTCGAGAGGAAAACACCGTGGCAGATTCCCTCTCGAAAAAAGCCTTGCTCCTCGCTCCGAGCCAAATTTGCTTTTCATTTTGGGAGGACGGTAACGAAGGTCCTACTTATAAGATAAATCTTTGATTGGTATTCCTTCTCAGCAGAAATATGATCTTTGACGGATATTTGCCTTGCTTGTAGGGCCATTGTTAATTTTAATCCAAGCATTTTGGGATATCGCCTTGATTCACTGTTGTATGAAATCTCGACATGTAAACTTTTATATACTTTTGAATATAAAGAGCATTTTTTCTCGTGAAAAAAAAAAAAAGATAACAAAATGGAGAATAAAAAATGATTTAACTATATGGACATAAAGAGAACAACCCATAAATAAAGATCAAATATTATCATTCAAGAAAAAGATCATTCAAGAAAAAGATTGATGAAATGACATAATGTAGAATGAAGAAAAAATAAGAAAAGATTGTAATTTCAAAATAAACACTGTACATGGCCCACAATGGCGTCATCTACACGTCCTCTGAGGCCAGAAGGGATTACCTCTCCATGAAACGTTAACCACAATTTCGTTTTAAATAATAATAATATAATTTTAATGATGTATCACACTCGTTCGAATTTGAATTTGTGAACTTTTTACAATAGTTTGGCCCGCTCATATGGGAATATTCACATTTCCAACAATTTAAACCATTTAAACATCAACACATGGCAAATTAATTTTAAACATTAAATATGTGAAACAATGTGAAGTTGCAATTAGACTTGAATTATTTTGCTTAGTAAACGAAGTGTTTTTATTATATTTAAAAAAAATTCCATAATTTTTATATTATTATATTGAAAAAATATCTCTAATTCTTATATTAAACATTGGATTTCAACCACAAATTTAAAATTTAAACATTTAATTTCAAATATAATTAATAATATAAAATCAAATCAAAGAGCAAATTAACAAAA
>ML802530.1:327148-338488 GCA_009831015.1 Picea engelmannii | reverse complement strand
TTTAAAATAATCTGAAGAAAACCATCTTAACAACATGCAGAGTGTGCAGAATCTACCTCATCTTCCATCTTGATGTTTGAAAACTTGTCTCCATTGTCTGATAAATCTTCTCCCTGGTTCGATTTGCTCTGTATTTCTAGTCCAACGCTCACCCCAAACTGGCCTACTGGTAACTCAGCCATCGCTTGTAAGTCAGTTGGGTGTCTCCGATTGCCTCCAAAAGGTCACCGCATTCCAATGAGATTTTGGAGGCGAATGAGATCGATGCCTGGAACTGAAAGCTCAAGCTCGTCTGAAACCCTCTATCTCGTTCCATTATTTATAAGCATCCTCGCCAGTAAGGCAACTGATGGACTGAAGACAAAGTCAATGAATGAGAGAAGGTCCTGCTCGTGCAATCGTTTGGGAGCTTGACAAGGAGCACTAATAAAACGACAGGAAAATAAAATTTAGGGTAAAATGTTTGTTGAATTTTAGAGGTTTCGGATTTGATTAGAATGGTCAAAAATTGTTTTCATACAAACTTTGCTAAAGAATTTGAATCATCTCAAAACCATGCGAAAAAATTTGAATTTTTGGCCGGATTCTGAACGGAAATTTAACCAAAATTGATGCCTTTGAATACCAATTATCCTAGGGTAAGGCGGTTCGTTGGAGACTTGTTCCACAGAGCTATCATCAAGATAATCATTTAATATTGGCTGATAACATAGTAATTGGCGCACCTCGCCGGCCATGGAAGAATCTGTCTATAAAATATAGCTACCTGGATTATAATAGTTATATCGGTAGATATTAAAATAGTCACAGGTACGAATCGTTCAATGATCGTACAGGAGTTACGACAGTCATCCTCAAGTTGAATATTATAGGTACTATATCTTGTCCTCGGACTGGGCCATGGAATAGCATCGTGATGAAACTGTGCATCAAAATGCAAATTTATTTGTATGAATAATTTATTTGTTTGAATATTATAGGTACTATATCTTGTCCTCGGACTGGGCCATGGAATAGCATCGTGATGAAACTGTGCATCAAAATGCAAATTTATTTGTATGAATAATTTATTTGTATGAATCTGACTTTCCGAAAAAATGGTTAGTTTTGTAGATTTGAGTGATTATTTCTGTATAATTTAATGGTCCCAGGGTTTTTATCATTTTGAATCCATTTCTGTATTAAGAAATAGATTTTAAACAATAAAAAATAATGACTTCCTGTAAATTTATATAGCTAGATTCCAGTGAAAAAACAATAGTTGCTGGTGAACGCCCAAAAACTTACTGCTGTTAAGATGTTAAGATGAAACGAAGAATATGAAAAGGTTGATTGTAATTATGGGGCTTCCATAAGTAAAAGTGACACAAATTTAAATCTCATACTGTAAAATGATAAAAAGTTAATAGTAGAGTAAATTTGTAATTTCAATTAAGTTTGTTAATCATCTGAACGTGGCAATTAAATGGTCACACAGTGATTTCTTAATCATATTAAGTAAATGTTAAAAAGTAAAGAGGTTAACGGAAGCTTTTAAAAATGCTAGAAAGTTATGAACATGAGATCTCATTCATTGATTTAGAAGCACAACTAAGAATATGCCAACATCTTCAATTGATAACCATACGATTGAAATTTATGGTTAAAAGATCATTAAATGTGCCCATTGTCAATAGGTGTACCCCTTTGGACGTAATAAAGACATTACACTTCTGCAAGTTGATAGGTATAGTCTTGTATTATGTCCATAACCGTCCATAGCAATTGGAATCCCAATCTAATTTTTTTATCTTTTCAACACAACAAGAATGTAGGCACACTCATCACCATTATTCAACTAAAACCACATCACCTAGAATAATAAAGACATTACACTTCTGCAAGTTGATAGGTATAGTCTTGTATTATGTCCATAACTATCCACAACAATTGTAATCCCAATCTATTTTTTTTTCTTTTCAACACAAGAAGAAAACTTATCATAATTTAGAGGTCAATTAGTGGTGGGACAGTTTATTAGTGAATGTAAACACACTCATCACCATTATTCAACTAAAACCACATCACCTAAAATAATTAACTAGTAGTTCCTAAGGGACAAAATTCCACTCCTGTCATATGCCTAGGACTAGTACAATCTATTTATCTCCCTAAACAATAATAACAAATTTAAACTTGATTTAATTTAAGTTTTTTTAAATCATCTCTAAATTGGATTATATATTTTGGTCAAAATACAATTTTCATTACTATAAATTATAGTCAACTACAATTTTTCATTACTAAAATTATAGTCAAATTCTACAGTAACAACAATTCATATTTGAAATTCTAAAAACTCTTCAGCATTTAAATCATTTAGAAAAAATAAAACAAAGTTAAAATAAAAAAAATGTTTAAACTAAGCTTATTTTGATCCGTGTAATTAAACAAAGACAATTAAAATAAAAAGATGTTTAAACTAAGCTTATAAATAAAAAAAACCTACGTGTTCTATTTTGTATGTTTCTAACGAGCATCTTCGAAGAATATAAAGTGGATTGACATAAGCGAAAGTGAACCAGAAACCTCAGCCAAACATCTTTGGTTGAGCACATGAAATTTAAATAAAAAATTGAGTGGTTATCCAAAGAGTACGCACATAATCAATCCAAGTTGACACGTGTGTGCATAAATCGAAGTGTTCCATGTTACTTATCGAAATGAGTGGAGCAATAAATACTAATAGATACTTTTGCCATTAAATACGATTATGAATATCACATTAATTTTAATCAAGTATAAACTTTGCCATCATAATTATCAATTAATAAATGCTAAAATAATATAAATATGAATTATAATTTTTTTTAAATATTATTTATTAATAGGGATAAATTGACTTTATTTGTTAATTTTAAGTTTAATTTAAATAATTAAGAAAAAAATTAATATATCTTTTAATAAATATTAAATATAAATTTATCATTTTATTAATTTTTATAAAATACAATTAACGTTATGTTAAATAATAAAATAAATAAATATTAATTTTATTTATTAAAAAATGTTAAATATTAATAAATTTATGTAAATCATATTTATATTCAATGACAACACAGAACAATAAATAAATATTACAAATACATAGAAGTGACATATTTATGTTTTTTCAAATGAAACATTATAAGATAAGATCAACTGCGTCTCTTTAAGTTTGCTATAAGATAAAGATTAACCACATCAATTTAAATTTGCTATCTCTGTATTAAACAATATTGAAATGATTAAAAAAATGTTTAACAGAAATCAATAATAAAATTATTTTATAAAATTGAATTATATATTATTAAAATACTGACCATGATAAAGAGTTTTATTATAAATTTATTATTTAAATTTTATAAAAAAAAACAGAAATTTATAAAAAAAATTATTTTATAAAATTGAATTATATATTATTAAAATACTGAACATGATAAAGAGTTTTGAAATTTCTAATTTTTTTTTTAATAAAATAAAAATTTTGAAATTTATAAAAGAGGTTGAATTTTAAAATATGGAAATTTTATTTTTCAAGTTTGTGTTTTGTTTTATAATTTTAAGAATATAAAATCAATTTTTTTTTTAAATATCCATTGAAAAAACATTTTAAAAATCATTAAAAAATTATTTAATATTTTTGAAATATAATGAAATTTATAAAATAAAAAATTTTGAAATTTATTAAAAGAAGGGTTGAATTTTAAAATATGGAAATTTTATTTTTTCATGTTTGTTTTTTATTTTATAATTCTAAGAATATAAAATCAAATTTTTTGAAATGTCATAATATTTTTGAAATATAGAGCATTTAAAATAATAATTTAAAGTTTTATTCATGAATATTAAAAATTACAATATATAGTATAATATTATTATTATTACTTTTTTTTTAAATATAATTTGAGTGGATTTAATGGTTAAGAACATATGTTTTCTTTTAAAAGGTCACAAGTTCAAATCTATAGGGGGTACGGTATGTATACTTCTGTAGACTTTAGGACCTTAAAAATAGATTATTATTATTATTATTATTTAAAATTTTGTTAGAAATGATTGAAATTACAGATTTGATTTGAGTTGTTTGGACTATTTAATTACAAAATACATGCTCTTTTTAACAATCATTTTCATTAATTTTTAAAATTCCAGAGAAAATACATGCTCTTTTTAACAATCATTTTCATAATTTATATTATGTAATTTTATTTTAATGAATTTTTAATATTTATTTAAATTATATATTTGAAAGTCTAAATCTTATAGAGAACAATATGTATTTTATATTATTTTTAAAATTTTAACGTATTAAAAATAAAATTACTTGTTATTTTTCTATTTTTTTCTATAATTTTTTGTTTGTAAACTAATTAGGATTTATATTTATAAAGCATAAAATAAAATACAACCAAAACTAATTGTCTTTTTCCTCTAGGAAACCAGGATCTTGGTTTTCTTAAGAGTTTCGAGGACAGAGTTATCAAAATATAAAGCCCGAGTAGTAACTTTATCTCTCGGATTATTTATGAACACCCACGCTTTCTTGAGAAACACATGCTCACTAAGCGTTCTTAAAAAAATTGAAATTAAAATTGTGTGCTTTAGGAATACATGTAGGTTCAAAAATTTGAAATTAAAATCACTCATGTGTGCTTTAGGAAGATATGTATGTTTCTAAAGCGTGTGCATTTTATTATGAATAAGAATGTGTATGCATTTTTTTTAACAAAAACCCTTTTTCTACTCCACTCACTTTCTCTATATTTTCTTCACCTTTTTTTATCTAGATTTTATGAGCAGAACGAAATGAATACA
The DNA here is from genome assembly GCA_009831015.1 of Picea engelmannii. Classification (NCBI taxonomy): domain Eukaryota; kingdom Viridiplantae; phylum Streptophyta; class Pinopsida; order Pinales; family Pinaceae; genus Picea; species Picea engelmannii. Next base: position 333,652 of record ML802530.1, on the reverse strand, counting down.
GATTATTAACAGGTGCTTAACACAAAATAATATAGTAAAACTGGTTTTCTATTCAATAATGAAATAAGCTTAAAACTGTAAAATGCAGTGGAAACAAGCTTGCTGGAATGGTGGCAGCTTATCTCTGAGAAGAGATGTGACGGTTGCGCTCATTCTCAAGAAGATGATTACAATGAGGCTCTAAAGACCTTTTTACAATAAGCACGAATGTAAAAAACCCTAGACATCCAAAAACCTAACCCTAGGAGATGAAGCGCCAAAAGTCATGTGGGCCTCGTTTGGGTAAGTTAGTACATCAACTTCCTGGGGTCGTAACTTTTGCATACGATTTTCGTTTTAGGCGTATGATAGCCCGTTGGGAAGGTATCATCGAGGATATTAATTTTTGGTGCAATATGGATGGAATTTCCATATTGCAAACCTGTTTTCCCAAAAAACATTGTTTAGGGCCTCAAAACGGCTCCGGAAGTGAAAACTGCTAAAAATAGTAAATTACCAAAATTGTCAGAAAACTATTTTGAGCCAGTTGGAAAAGGTGGGTGGCCACCGATATCCATCTGGATCAATCCTCCCTCCTTAGGAAGCAATGGTCTCCATTGCGTTGAGGTTCCCCATCAGATGAGGAAATTTCTACTGAATTCGGCCCCGAGTGAGTCACTTGCCTTGGTGCAGGAGCTGCCCTGCTTTGACGACTTGATAAAGCTAGAGTCTTTGCTGTCGAGTGCCCTTGATCTGTGTGTCAACAATCTGATCATTGGATTCCTGTTGTATGCAATCAGGGTTGAGCTCTGTTGGTGTTAGTTGTTCTGTTACTTCTGAGGTGTCCAATAAGGAGATCCACGTTGAACATTGGGTGCAGGCCAAGGAAAGGAGGAATGTTGAGCTCCAAAGAATTAACCCCCATGGCCTTGGTGATAGTGTATGACCCATAATGGAGTGGGCGAAGCTTCCGATGGGTCCTGTAAGGCGTTCTTTCTACAAGTGCAACCAAACTTTGTCTCCCACCTAAAACTTATGTGGCACTCGATGTTGATCATGGCATTGTTTGTACTTGTCATTGGACTTTTGTAGGATATCCTGAACCTGTTGGTAGATGTGTTGGATCCGCTCAATGAATCGGGTGGCTTTTTCAACTTCAGTTGGAGCAGGAGATGAGTCGGTCGAGGTGACCGCAAGGGGAACTGCAACATCTATGGGACCCAATGGTTGGAATCCCAACCCCACCTGAAAGGGGTTGTGGTCGGTTGATCTATGCAGGGCTTGGTTGTAGCTATGTTGGACATAAGGAAGGCTCTCATTCCGTGTACGAGGGTGCTTTGAGTTATACATGTGAAGGATATGCACAATCATTCGATTTACAACCTCAGTTTGGCCATCTGTCTGGGGGTGGAAGGCCATGGATTTGGTGAGCTTGGTGTCCAACAGTGACCAGAAGATCGACCAAAATGTGTTGAGAAATCGACTATCCAGATCTAAGACAATGGTTTGTAGGATTCCAAAATGTACCCAGACTCGTTCAAAGAAGAGCTTGGCAGTGGCCTCTGCTGCGATGCTCTTCTTGCAGGCAACCAAAATTGCCATCTTAGAAAAGTGATCAACATCTACAAAAACACAGTCATTTCCCCGCTTGGTGGATGGGATGCCCGACATGTAGTCCATTGAGATGGATTCCCATGGCCTGTCAGGAGTAGGAAGAGGGGTGTACAGGCCTTGTTTCTTAGTGGTTGGTTTGGCAATAGCACAGGCAATGCAGGACCTGATATACTTGCTGGCTTCATGTCGAAGTTTCGGCCAGTAGAAATGTTTCTGTAGCATCGCCACTATCTTTTCGACACCGAAGTGTCCTGCCACCCGATTATAGTGGGCTTCCCAGATCAGCTTCGCTCGCTCGCTTGATGGAACATAGATATGGCCCAGACGACACAACAACCCATCCTGAAGATGGAAATTATCAACAACTACATTTGCACCCAACATTTGGTAGGTGGTGGCGAAGTTAGGGTCTATCTCATAGAGTTGGGGCCATCCAGAGGTATCATGGCCACAAGAGTCTAGCACCGTGGTGAGTGCCACGACTGGCGGTCTACTAAGACAATCAACGATACGATTGGTGCTTACTGTTTAATACTTGATGTTGAGGTGGAATTGTTGCAAGTATGTGGACCACTTTTGATGGCGGTCATTTTGCAATTTTCCCTGTGTCTGCATGAACTGCAGTGGCTTATGATCAGTGTGGATAATTGTATCCTTTCCAAGAATGTAATGTCTCCACTGGCGGCAGGATTGCACAATAGAGTACATTTCTTTGTCATAAGTAGGGTACTTATGAACAATATCTGACAGTGTCTCACTATGATAGGCCACAGGGTGGCTGTGTTGAGTGAGAACAATGCTCACAACATAGTCTGAAGCATCTGTCTCAATTTCAAAGGGATGTTGCAAGTCTGGTAGTGAAAGTACTGGGGCTGAGCACAAGCGTTTCTTCAAATCATCAAATGCTTGTTGTTGCGACCAACCCCAGGCAAATTTCACCTTACCACCACCCCTGTTTATTTGGCTAAGGGCCCATGCAATATGGGAGAATCCCAACATGAACCTGCGGTAGAAATTGGCAAGGCCCAAGAAGCTCCGAAGCTCAGTGAGTGTGGTTGGGGTTGGCCAGTCACAGATGACTTGGATCTTGGCTGGATCCACTTGTACGCCATGTTGATCAATGATGTAGCCCAGGTAATGGACCCTGTCCATGTCGAAGGATCATTTTTCCAAGTTGGTGTATAGCTTGTGTTTCTATAGGGTGTGCAAAACCTGTTGAATATGCTGCAAGTGTTCAACCCAAGTCTTCCTATAAATTAGAATGTCATCTAGATACACCACTACAAAATAATTGGTGAATACTTGTAGGATATCATCCATCATCCTCATGAAAGTGGCTGGAGAATTTGCCAAACCAAAGGACATGACCAACCATTCAAAAAGACCTTCCTTTGACTTGAAGGCAATCTGTCTGTTCTATCGGGACCTAGTGGTAGATAGAATTCAGATCAATCTTACTGAAGTATTTGGCCCCCGTGAGTTGATCAAGGAGGTCGTCGATTTGGGGAATCAGGTACCAGTTTCTGACTGTGATTTTATTCAGAGCCCGATAATCAATACAGAGTTGCCAGGTTCCATATTTCTTCTGTACCAACACGATTAGGCTCCCGCAAGGTGATGAGCTGGGACGGATGTGCCACTTGTGGAGCAGTTCTTGGATTTGTCACTTGATCTCCTCATTCTCTAACAAAGAGCGGTGATACACTAGCACATTGGGCAGCGGTGTGTCGAGGGTCAGATCGATGGGGTGCTTGACTTGGCAGTGTAGAGGTACCCCTATAGGTGAGGAGAATATATCTGGGTATTCTTCCACGACCTTATCTACTTGCTTATGTTGAGTGGAGAGGTCAGTCGCAGAGACCCTGGATGTGGCTGTGATCTTTCGCTTGTTATGAAAGTGAATCATGAAGAAGACAAACTTACCCATATGAGAGATGACCTTCCTGCATTGCTTAGCAGAGATTAAGGAAATAACACTAGGTGGGACTGCCTCGGGTATCCTATGCAATTTCCTGTTCAAAGTAATAATAACACTACGAGGCCTAGACTCACATACAACATGATGTTTCCATAAATAAGGTTGACCCAAAAGAACATCACAAACTTCGAGAGGAAAAAATCACACAATACCTCGTCTTTGAAGGGCTTGATGTCGTACAACAGTCGACACTGTTGGCTTACACGGAGATTGCTTCCTTGGTGGAGCCATCCAATGGTGTAGGGTTGTGGGTGCGACGTTGTCGGCAAGGCCAACCGCTTGACGACCTCTTCTGAGATGAGGTTCTTCTGGCTACCGCTATCAATGATGAAGTGCAACGGGGTGCCTTATACCCATATCTGTGAATGGAAGAGGTGCTCTCCTTCTTCTGGCTCGTCTGGTTCACCAGGCTGGAGCTTGGTGGTAGCAACGGTGGCACTGGGTTCTGCGTCAATGATCCATCTTACCCTTTCTGGTTCTAGATCAGAGTCAGAATCTGCATCTGATTCAGAGACTTTTACTTCGGCCACCAACGACTGCTTTGAGCGACAGTCAGTAGTGTTATGCCAAGGGATCTTATGGAAGTCGCACCACTTCCTGGTATCTTTCTTTGTCTTTCTGGTGTCCTTCTTTGCTTGCGGCTTGGACTGGTTTTCCTAATACTTTCCACCTTTGCTCTGTCCTTTGTTTTGTGGGTTGGGGCCGCCCTTTCTTGGATTTTGTTGTGAGGGGTTCCCAGGCCCAAATAGCCGCGTCTTTTGTTTGAGCTTCTGCTCGATTTTGATAGCATATCTGTAGGTCAAGCCCAAAGATGAGATGTCTGGAAATTCCATTTCAGCCTAGATGTATCTATGCAGAGCACTGCGATACTTGAGCACCAAATGTCATTCAAAATATTTGATACTCAGCTTGGTGCGTAAGGTATGGAAGATATTTTTGAAATCTGGCATTGCTTAGTCTCTTTATTGTCGCAGTGTGGTCCATTTGGTATACAGGTCATCATAACTTTCGACATGGTAGTATTGTTCCTTAATAGCATCCCTAAAGAATTCTCAGGTGGTCGTGACTAAAAATAATGAGGGTTCCTCTGTTTCCTTTTGCTCACAGAAATTTTCCCACCAATCTTTGACATGGGGAACGGCTTTGAGGAGCGCAAAAGTAATATTTTCTCTATTTGAAAAGTTATGGATAGAAAAATACCCTTCTAGTAGAGTCAACCACTTGTCTATAGAATCTGCGTCTATCTGACCTTCAAATATAGGAATATCGAAGTTTATTTGTACCTTGAAGGGGACGGTGCCTCCGTTCGAAGAAGATGTGTCGCCTGTTGGTAGCCGTCGAAGGATTTGCGTGAAACTATCCATCATCTCATTCCTTTGTTGAGTGAGGGCTTCCTCAATAAACAATTAAAAAGGATCTCATGTCCTGTCATCTTTTCTTTCTCCTGCCATGAGAGGTCTCTTGGGCATGCGATAGATTTTTTCCTCAAGAGAAATAAGCTCGAGACCCAACTCTTTATACTACGACCTCGTTGGGGACATGCATTAAGACGACAAGGAGTATACCGCTCTAACACCACTAATACGAATTTTATGAGCAGAAGGAAATGAATATAGATTATTAACATGTGATTAATGCAAAATAACAGAGATACAGTAAAAATGGTTTTCTATTCAATAATGAAATAAGCTGAAAACTGTAAAATGCAGTGGAAACAAGCTTGCTGGAATGGTGGCGGCTTATCTATGAGAAGAGATGTGACGACTACACTCATTCGAAAGAATATGATTACAATGAGGCTTTGAAGGACTTTTTACAATAAGGAGGAATGTCAAAAACCCTAGACATCCAAAACCGTAACCCTAGAATATGAAGCGCCAAAAGTCATGTAGGCTCCATTTGGGTAAGTTAGTACATCAACTTCCCGGGGTCGTAACTTTTGCATACGATATCCATTTTAGGCGTGTGATAGCCTGTTGGGAAGGTATCATTGAGGAGATTAATTTTAGGTGCAATATGAAAGGAATTACTATATTGAAAATCTGTTTTCCCAAAAAACATCGTTTAGGGCCTCAAAACGGCTCCGAAAGTGAAAATTGCTAAAAATAGTAAATTACCAAAATTGCCAGAAAACTATTTTGAGCCAGTTGGAAAAGGTGGTTGGCCACCGATATCCATATGGATAATCTTCTCTCTCTCTCTCTCTCCCTCTCTACCTCACTCTATCAGTCCCCCCCTCTCCCTCCATCTCTCTCTCACTCTCTCTCCCTCTCACTCCCTACCTCTATCCTTCTCTCTCTACCGCTCTCTCCCTTAATCCTTCCCCTCGTCTCTTCCCCTATCTCTCCACTTTCCTCCTTATCTCTCCCTCCCTCATTCCCACCACATCTCTCTCTCTCTCTCTTTATTAGACACACACACACACACCCCTCTTCCCCCCTTCTTCCCTTCTCTCACATGCTCCCCCCCCCTCTTCCCCTCTCTCACTCTCTCCCTCCTTCCCTCTCTCTCTCTCTCTCTCTCCTACTCTCCCCTCCTCTCCATATCTTTCCCTTTATCTAACTCCCTCACTCTCATCTAACCCTCTCTCCTACACTCCCTATTCCGCTATCTCACTATCTCTCCCCCTTTGTCAATCTCTCGCTCTCTTTCAAGAGAGGGGGGGGATAAAGGGAGGGGGAGAGAAGGAGTCGGGGTAAGAGAGAGAGAGAGAGAGGGTGGGGTAGAGATGGAGAGGGAAATATGGAGAGAGGGATAGAGTGCTAGAGGGGGGAGAGAGAAATAGGGGTATAGAAGGAGGAAGGGAGAGATGGGTATAGGGGATAGAGAGAGAGGGGGAGAGAGAGGGGGGGAGAGAGTGGTAGAGAGAGAGAGAGAGAGAGGGAGAGAATGACAGAAATGGAGGGAAAGAGAGAGAAAGAGAGAGGGAGACA
>ML802530.1:299781-326270 GCA_009831015.1 Picea engelmannii | reverse complement strand
CAACAACACCACCCAAACTATCAGTCTTGGTGGGGGACCACACTACTTTTTTTTTTTTATAGGGAACTACTCTTTGAATCACTTGGTTGTTCATGCACCTATAGACAACGCCCCCCCACACACATGGCTACCTTTTTCCAAATAAATAAACTCTCCCCCAGTTTTATTACCCATCTTCTTGCACGCTTAAACCTTGGGTACTTAGGCTAGTCCCTCTTCCCTTTTCTCACACAACCTCATCCTTACTAGTTTTGTCATCACACCCTTACTCAATCATCTATACATCTTCATCTCCACATTTTTCCGATGAGGATGCTTCATAACATCGTCGTCGGGGATAAATAGTTTCCCAACATGGCCCTCATAGGCTTCCCCATGTTTACCAATGAAAATGCACTCTTTTCTCTTTCCTCTTCATAACCTAGCTAGCATCGCCCAATTAGATCTCGACTCCATGTTAGTGTTATTTCTCACGCTCATCCCACACTGTAGTCATTACATAAGACCATCTCCACACCTCCACGTGGCATGTTAGTACCGACTAACCCTTCTCAGTGAAAATTTATCGTCATCGAAAGTTTCATAACACACATACCTCTTCACCTCCACCTTTCACCGACAATGACATTGTCCTGGATTTCTAACGATTACAAAACAACTCATCTTATGGACCGGATTAACCTAGCCATCGTTGAATACCTCGCCACCATCGATCTCACACTTATCCAATACTCCCCCCCCATGATTACCCTAATGTCTCATCAACACCATTAAAGAGAAGGTTGGCGCCCAATGGTCATATCGATGAATGTTAAAGGGGTCATCATTAAATATTAAGAATTGTAATTAAATTTAAGTGGCCCAATCATGAAGCCATCATCATCATAATTTTCCCCATATTCTTGTTGACATCTCTTATCTATATCAACTTATGAAAATGATAGTTTTTCGACGATCCCGTCTTTTCAATCTTCCCACTCCTCAATGGTTATAACTTCCAAGTGCCTATGAATGCAATTATTTTACTTTACTACCTTGACTTGGTCGAAGTTGTATCACAACTTATTCATTTATTACACTAGGGTTTGGAGGGAATTTTTGAAGTGTTTATACAATTTCAAGACTCTATATTTTTCCACTTGCTTCTTAAGGAAGGTAAACACTATGTTTGCGAATTTTTGTTCTCTCATTCTGATTAATTATTGTCCCATGTTTCTGAGTGAGTATCCTGCAAATCATTTGAATATTAGTATTTTTTTCTATGAAATGAATCGATTAACTGTTGATTCATCTATTTGCTTAGGTGGAGAGATGTATGCTGACCAGAAAGGGAAAAAGTTAAACCTCTGGAACACATGTTCCAACCTCAATCCTCGATTCATTCAATATCACTGACACAAACAACCATGATGGAATGGAACACTACCTCAGATATGTTAAGATTTTGGATGTGATCGAGATTGAAATATTCATGTACAGTGACCCAGACATCGATACATACATGAACATATGAAAAAGAGTCATTCAGACAGTAGTTTCCTGCCCATAGTTGTTTCCTTAAAATGAAGCATCTAGATGGTGTTGTTCATATCTACATAAATATATGGGACTAATAGTCAATGCTTCATGTCTCCCAATCATGTCACTCAAAGAATACGACATCCAAGCTATATATCAAACCCTGAAACCCACAGTATCCCCAGACGAGTCGTTCCTAGACCAATTCAGAGTCAAACATGAAGATTTCGAGACCCTAATGGAAGACCGGTTTTACGATGAAGAATGGATAGTGAAAAAAGGGGAAAGGTATGTCCCATCACAATACCTTAAAATCCCTTACGGAATGTTGAATACCATGATATGAAAAATTTATGGTGAGGAAACTATCCCCCATTTTAGGTTGGAGTGGTTTCATATGGCTTACACAGTAGTCCAGAAGGGATAAGCGTTGAACTGGGAAAGCATCATTTCTTTCAGCATCGCTAAGCGTATCCAAGATACCAAAGGTATGAAAAACCTTGGATTCTACATGTCCTCGTATCTCATAGATGTTGTGTTTGCAACCAATTCATTCCCTACATTTAGTTGGGATTGGACCCCAAAAAAAGGACCGATCCATTTGTATTGTTCGCAACTGTGGGAAGTCAACTACAAGGAATATTTTTATGATATCTGTGAGTATTTCCTTTCCCCCTTGCACAAATCCATATTTGATATTTTCCCACACATGATCTCTCCAGGGGATATCAAAAACTTAAAGGAGATTGGGGATGGGTATACAAGAAACTACTACAATTATGTCAGGGTCTACAGGGTCATAGGACCACCACACCTGCTACCCAAATATGTGCCCAATAAGCTATTGGCTAGGTAAATAGCATACTAGACTGTGGAGAAAGGGGCCACTTCCTTGTTGATGTTTGAACAACATCGGGAAGACATTCTCTAAAGATAATAATTAATAATATAATTATTGATTATTAAATATACTATATAATAAGTAAATGATAATAATAAATAGTTATTGATTATTAAAGGGACACATCCTCTCATGGATGGTCACCTTATGTTCCCTATATATGGAACACTCATTATTGTAATAATATATTGAATATCTCTCATATCTTATATGACAAAAACCAACATGGTATCAGAGTGGGACTGGGCCTTACTCCCTCATGGGAGGGCCTAGGGAAACAACAATGATGAGCTCCAAATTTGCTTGATTGAACTTGATCCATATTATTCCACATGAATATCTTGGATCAATGAATCCAGTAAGGTCTCCTACTCCAGTGATAACTATATAGATATGGAAAGGATGTTTTTGGGCGCATGGTCATATCATTCCATCCCCCTAACACACAACTATTTGAGAGAGTCTGATGCAGGAGCATCGCTCCATACAGCCAGCCAGCCAGCTAGCCACGTCAGCGCGCACGCATTTAAAGGTTGAAGGGAGGCGCAGCCTCATCCAAAAATTTGAATTGAATGTAAATTAAATGTCTTAGGATGGTGAGCCATAGAAGCTGTGCCTTTGCGCAGGCTATAGATAAAATAGGCATTTATTGTAGATCGGCTGAGATCTAGTTCTGGATAACAGACTAGACAACCATTGATTGTAATTGAATAGAGTAGGTGAGTCCTGGAGGGAAGCGCTCAATGAGCCCCTCAGGTAAAAGAGATTTTTAGATCTCATTTTGAGTTAGTTGAGTTGTAGAGCCAGGGAGAGCTCAGGAGAACCTTGTAAAAATATACAGGCATTTGCCATTGTTAATACAAACAACAGTTTTTCCTGCATTATTCTATTTTATATGGATGTGTGTGTGTGTTCCTTTTATATTGTGAATGTATGCTGTAGTTGTGCAATTGCAAAGAGTTGCGTTTGATTTCAGGTTTGAGGGTCTTTGAGGTTTCATGCCATGAGGGCGTGACAGGGTGTTGAGACTCTGAATACCAGTGCACAGGAGAATGCACTTCTGAACTCGTGAGGAGTCAGACAGAGACGTGCTGAGGCATAGGCTGAAGTCATCAACTCAGGAAGAAGAAGACCTTTGAGGTTGCTGAACACCTCAAGAGGTAGGCTCTGTGGGAGAGGGAACAATGCATACAGAAACCTTGCTGAAGGTTCTGTAAGGCTCTGCCAAGTGGGCATTGAGCGTATGCATTCCGGTGCATTTGAGGAGGAGGAATTCTGCTGAGAGTTCTTAAGAAGAGACAAAATCGTTGAAGAATCTGTAGGGGATCTGCCTGGGGGGCATCGAGCGAAGTGCGTGAGTGCACAGGGAAAGCAGAACTGTTGCGTGTTCTGTGGAAGGGATACTCCGCCAGGAGGGCATCGAGGGAGTGTGCAGACAACATAGGAGTAAGGAACTCTTTGAGTCCTATCATCTGAAGGAAGCATCCACTGAGGGAACTTTCACTGGGTTACTGAATACCCGTAAGACTCAGCGAGAAGGTCGCTTGAGAAGAAGGATAGCAGGAGGCGTCCATATTCTCCATCAGAGGGAGAAGGAAGACAAAATCCCCCAAGGGGTCTGAGTATTCGCTGAATCTTAGGAGAGACAGCACCGTGTGTGCGTAGAGACTCTGCAGGAGCGTAGGAGTCAAAGAATCCGTTGAGGATTCGAGGACAGAAGATCAGGAAGGGTAGCGCTTTTACGCGTATCAGCGAGACTCAAGTTGAGGGTTCGCAGAGGAGAAGAAATGCAAAGGTCCAAGCCTTTGGGAATGAAGAATTCTTCCAAGTCTGGGAAGAAAGCACAGGAAGCTCGAGGGAGCACAACAACCATCGGATCGACGAAGATAGAAGATCTACACCGTTGGATATCCACGTCTAGAAGGAGCTCAGGAGGAGCGTACAGGAGAGGAGGACCGATAGTCGTCAGATCTCAAGAAGAAATCCCGTCATCCTTTGGATTGGGAGGATTGGCGCACCGTTTAACCTCAACAGGAGGAGCACACAGAAAAGCAGATCTAGGCCGTCGGATCTGATCACGAATCCCGTCAGCCGTCAAATCTCGGGGATTTGCACAGGGTTGAAGGCCCAGCGAGCAGAGGAAGAGCCATCGGGATTCGGCTATCGGGGTTCACGGAGGCAAGAGTTTCATACTCCTCGAAATCGCGATTCACGATTTCTCAATTTAATCGGAACCGTTGATCGCTGCAGGGACAGGTGGCACAAGATCCGGAGATATCGGGATTCGGCATTTGGAGTTTCTCAATGCAAAGGAGTTGCGACCTTTGAAATTGCGATCACGCGATTCTCGATAGCATGGAGAGCAGAGGTGACGTGGCAGGGAAATAGTGCACGTGCCATCGAAGTTCGGGGTTCGGGGAATTGTGGTGCAAGTGAACTGCGGCATCGCATGTTCCGATTTCCTGATAGGGAAATCCTCGACAGAACGAAAGCGTTGACTCTTTGACCCATCAGGGTTCGAAGTTTTGAGCAGCGTGAGAACCGTGCACTCAGGTTTCGTGATAACGCAAAACCCGATTTCTCGACAAAGCAAAGGGGAGATCGCCGAAAGGGAGATTTCTGTGGGTATTGAGAACTCCTGTAAGGAGTTGGAAGAGTCTTTGACTCTTCGGGCCTCAGACGAAGAAGGTCCTGGTGAAAGCAGTTGGACTGTGAGGGTCTCGACTTGGTATTTGCGTCAAGTGGTATCAGAGCTGGAAATTCTTGCTTGTATATTTCAGGCAGGAAGGGGTATAGCAGAAGAAAGCACCCTGATACACATTAAGTGGTATCAGAGGGGGAACTCTGTTTGTATACTTCAAGTAGAGAGGAGAAGGCAGGTGGAAGAAGACAGAGCACTGGAGGACTCCGTGAGGACTTGCTTGCAGGTAGGCAGCAGTCCATAGACAGTCTGCAGGACTGCAAAGATGAAGATGGTTGAACTCATGATGAGGAGTGACTGCAGCAGATCTGCCACGAAGGCAGATAGAGGTAGCAGGATGGCTACTGAAGGCCCTAGGAAGAAAAGCAAGGAAGAAAAGCGTGCAGAGATGGATAGAGAGCTCGCTGACATTAGAGAAGAGATAGAGAGGCTTGAACTGCAGATGCGGCACAATGAAGAATTGGTTGAGGTTTGTGAACTCGAGACTGGAAAAGATCTTGATGATGATGATGATCATGATTGGGATGAATTGGGATCGACTGATGATCTCAAGCACTGTCGGTTGGGTAGAAAATAAGAAATTTCGGTTTCCCAAGAGGAAAACAGATTGAGATTAGTTGAGGATCTCACAGACTGTCAGGAGGACAGTGAGGGAATTTCATATTGCCAGTTGGGCAAGGAAACAGAAATGAGATCGACCGAAGATCTCATGGATTGTCAGGAGGACAATGAAGAAACTTTGCATTGCCAGCTGGGCAATGAAAGGAGATCATATGAAGATCTCGAAGACTGCCAGGATGGCAGTGAAAGCATCGAAGACTACCAGGAGAGCAGCGAAAGCGTGTGAAACTGCCAGGTGGCCAGAGATGAAGATTTGGGGCCATCTGAAGGCCTCATAAAGAGTTCAATTCAGAAAGGATTGCTGATGAAGATGGGATCGGTTGATCTCATCATCTGCCAGGAAAGCAGCGGAAGCGTCTTATATTGCCAGGAGGGCAGAGATGAGCAAATGATACCATCTGAGGGTCTCATGAACTCAGAAGCGAGTTGGATTCAACCAGGGGAGCTGATGGTGCAGATGAGCTCGAGATTCGATTGTGATCAACGTGTACATCTGACAGTAGAAGGAGATCAGAGGAGCCGAATGATGATTGGGGGAATTCCAATATTCCTGCCATCTGCCCAGGAGGAGGCAGAAAATTGTGTTGCAAAGGGTGCAACAACAGAACAGTCACAGCTAGAGATGACTATCAAAAGGAAATTGGAGCATACTTTGAAATCTGCCCAAGCAGAAAGGAAAGAAGAGACTGAGCATTCCGAGGAATGGATCAAAGCCTTCAACATTGAAGCTAAAGAGACTGCAACATGGGAGTTTGCAGCAGGAGCAGAAGAAGAAAACGAGCATTCCGAGGAGTGGCTCGATATTTTCAGCCGAGAAACTGAAAACATTGCAGCACGAGAGCTTGCAGCAGCAGATGAAGACCACACGGACAACATATGTTTTGCTGATCCGTGGGATCAATTTGAAGCCCTGGAGGAAAGGGTAAAAGTGCAGGGCGTGCACATCCAACAGATGAAGTTGGAAATAGATGAAGGCGTGGGAGATCATGATGATCTTCCCAATGGCCAAAAATTTTTGCAGCTGAGGAGACTACATGAGCAGAACTAGCCACTGGAGCAGCTGGATGAGGTGATCATGGAAATAATGGAGCTGATGGAGAAGTCAGCAGATACTGCCAGCAGAGAGCAGCTAAGCAGAAGGAAAGAAGCAACAGCAACAACAGCGCAGCGGAAGCAGCAACATCAGTAGAACGGAGCAAATGAACAACTCCAAAGGTTTGTTTGGGATCCTGGAGGATTTCAAACAGCTCATAGGAGAAGCTCATGAGCAGGAGCTCATGAATTTTTGCAGCTGTGGAGTATGATGCAAGAGCATCGCTCCATATAGCCAGCCAGCCAACTAGCCACGTCAGCGCGCACGCATTCAAAGGTTGAAGGGAGGCGCAGCCTCATCCAAAAATTTGAATTGAATGTAAATTAAATGTCTTAGGCTGGTGAGCCATAGAAGCTGTGCCTTTGCGCAGGCTATAGATAAAATAGGCATTTATTGTAGATCGGTTGAGATCTGGTTCTGGATAGCAGACTAGACAAACATTGATTGTAATTGAATAGAGTAGGTGAGTCCTAGAGGGAAGCGCTCAATGAGCCCCTTAGGTAAAAGAGATTTTCAGATCTCATTTTGAGTTAGTTGAGTTGTAGAGCCAGGGAGAGCTCAGGAGCACCTTGTAAAAATATACAGGCATTTGCCATTATTAATACAAACAATAGTTTTTCTTGCATTATTTTGTTTTATATGGATGTCTGTGTGTGTTCCTTTTATATTGTGAATGTATGTTGTAGTTGTGCAATTGCAGAGAGTTGCATTTGATTTCAGGTTTGAGGGTCTTTGAGGTTTCATGCCATGAGGGCATGACAGGGTGTTGAGACTCTGAATACCAGTGCACAGGAGGATGCACTTCTGAACTCGTGAGGAGTCAAACAGAGACGTGTTGAGGCACAGGCTAAAGTCATCAACTCAGGAAGAAGAAGACCTTTGAGGTTGCTGAACACCTCAAGAGGTAGGCTATGTGGGAGAGGGAACAGTGCAGACAGAAACCTTGCTGAAGGTTCTGTAAGGCTCTGCCAAGTGGGCATTGAGCGTATGCATTCCGGTGCATTTGAGGAGGAGGAATTCTACTAAGATTTCTTAAGAAGAGACAGAATCACTGAGGATTTTGTAGGGGCTCTGCCTAGGGGGCATCGAGAAAATTGCGTGAGTGCACAAGGAAAGCAGAACTGTTGCGTGTTCTGTGGAAGGGATACTCCGCCAGGAGGGCATCGAGGGAGTGTGAAGACAACACAGGAGTAAGGAACTCTTTGAGTCCTATCATCTGAAGGAAGCATCCACTGAGGGAGCTTTCAATGGGTTACTGAATACCCGGAAGACTCAGCGAGAAGGTTTCTTGAGTAGAAGGATAGCAGGAGGCGTCCATATTCTCCATCAGAGGGAGAAGGAAGACAAAATCCCCCAAGGGGTCTGAGTATTCGCTGAAGCTCAGGAGAGACAACACTGTGTGTGCATAGAGACTCTGCAGGAGCGCAGGAGTCAAAGAATCCATTGAGGATTCGAGGACAGAAGCTCAGGAAGGGCAACGCTTTTACGTGTATCAACGAGACTCAAGTTGAGGGTTCGCAGAGGAGAAGAAACGCAAAGGTCCAAGCCTTTGGGAATGAAGAATTCTTCCAAGTCTGGGAAGAAAGCACAGGAAGCTCGAGGGAGCACATCAACCATCAGATCGACGAAGATAGAATATTTGCACCATTGGATTTCCACGTCCAGAAGGAGCTCAGGAGGAGCGTACAGGAGAGGAGGACCGATAGCCGTCAGATCTCAAGAAGAAATCCCATCATCCTTTGGATCAGGAGGATTGGCGCACGGTTTAACCTCAAGAGGAGGAGCGCACAGAAAATCAGATCTAGACCGTCAGATCTGAGCACAAATCCCGTCAGCCGTCAAATATCGGGGAGTTGCACAGGGTTTAATCCCCAACGAGCAGAGGAGGAGCCATCGGGATTCAGCTATCGGGGTTCACGGAGGCAAGAGTTTCATACTCGTCGAAATTGCGATTGGCGATTTCCTGATTTAATCAGAACCGTTGATTGCTGCAGGGACAGGTGGCACAAGATCCGGAGATATCGGGATTCAACATTCAGAGTTTCTCAATGCAAAGGAGTTGCGACCTTTGAAATCGCGATCACGTGATTCCCGATAGCACGGAGAGAAGAGGTGATGTGGCAGGGAGATAGTGCACGTGCCATCGGAGTTCGGGGTTCGGGGAATTGTGGTGCAAGTGAACTGCGACATCGCATGTTTCGATTTACCGATAGGGAAATCCCTGAAAGAACTAAAGCGTTGACTCTTTGACCCATCAGGGTTCGGAGTTTTGAGCAGCGCGAGAACCGTGCACTCAGGTTTCGCGATAACGCGAAACCCGATTTCCCGACAAAGCAAAGGGGAGATCGCTGAAAGGGAGATTTCTGTGGGTATTGAGAACTCCTATAAGGATTTGGAAGAGTCTTTGACTCTTTGGGCCTGAGACGAAGAAGGTCCTGGTGAGAGCGGTTGGACCGTGAGGGTCTCGACTTGGTATTTGCGTCAGAGTCATTGTGTAGGAAGTATGGAGGTTCCCATGGATCCTTGGATAAGTGAAGTCTTGGGAGGCGGGAAGGGAAGACAATGAAGTTCTCTCGGCCATGAGCATTTTGTTTTGTCTATAAAGAGTTGTCAACCAACATCAACGTCATGTTCAGATGCATCGAATAATGATGCATTGGCAACCTGTAGCACCTAATTTGAGTTCATGTTACAGTTTGGTGACCATGAAGTTTGGAAAAATTTCAACATTGCTCGAGTGATTGATCAGGTTTGGACCACCTACCAATGCTTTAACCAACGGTCAAGGGTATGTGCAATTTTCAAGTTAAGCCATAATTCTTCATGAATGGGGGTTCCTTTATTTTGCACCCACGAACTCGTATGCTCTTGGTTTTGGTGATGTTGCCTCTAGATCACGTTGGAGATAACAAGAGTATGGGATACGATCTACTTCCAGTGTCCAAGTGATTGGTCAAAGAATCCAAGAAGATACTCTTCAGAGATCGTTGGGGGCCGAGAATAATTCTGATTGTTTGCACCCATGTGGAGTGGAATGTTTGATTCTTTGCACCCCATTCTATCATATTGATTATGTTTGAGGTCGAGTTTCCTTTCAGAATCAAGTTACCATTGGAGCAAAGGTTGTGTATATAGTGTCAATGTAAATGTTTGGCGTCCACAGTGGGACGAGCACCAAGCGAGGAGGCAGTTGTCACGACGTAGTGAGGCTATTGATATGCGCCTATGTGCAGTTCAGGCTGCAAAGGAATTCTATTTAGTCGTCAATGCTAATGTTGTATATGAGTCTCGGGTTCAGAGACATTTTATAATTGACATGCCCAACAACATGGTTGAAAGGATTCAAAGTGTTGGCAGAATCTTCAATCCCGTGAAATCACTCAAAGAATGTCCACCCTCGTTAAGAGGAAGGTGTGGTGTTTTCTCTCCTCTAGCCGACTAAACCCCTCTGGACAAGAGTTTCCCTAATTAGTCATGTGAAGTGACTGAGGGAGTAATGATCAGTTGGGCACAAGTATTGCGGAAGCCATGTGAGGTGGATAGGTGTGAATAAGACTTGAAGCTTAGCCTTACCTATGCCATGCGAGGTGGCTAGGTGTGAAAGAGGCTATGGTTGTAGTCTTCCATATGCCATGCGAGGTGGCTAGGTGTGAATAAGACTACTGGGAGAGGAGAAACATCACAACATGGTATGGAGACTATAGCAGTGGTTGTGTACCACTGGACAATAGTTGAGTACTACTATGACATGGAAAAAATTGTGTACTATTGGATGACATTGCAATAGCCATGTGCTACTGGTTGATTACAACATAGTCATAAAGAATGTGGTGGATTATTTGAGCTACCAATGGCATGGTAGTAGTAGTATGCTACTAGTTGATTGCATAGTAATCAGTGGATTACTAGATGAAGGAACCAAGACATTGGTTTCATGAGGAAACCTCAATATGTATTGGGGGACATTGGTTCCATGAGGGAACCTCGACGTGTCCTAGATATGTTTGAGGTAGGGATCAAGAGGGAGTACACCATTCCTCATAACCCTCAACAAAATGGTGTCACATAGAGGAAGAATAGATCTATTATTGAGATAGTCAAGGCGATGATTCATGATCAACATTTACCTATGTTTCTATGGGAAGAAGCATCCATGACTGTGATGTATGCTCAGAAAAAAATTCCTTGAGGAACATGACTCCTGAGGAGGCCTTCACAAGAGTTAAATCTTGAGGTTGGACACTTCAGGTTATTTGGGTGTTCAATATACATATATTGGGTACAGTGAGTCTTCGAAGGGATATCAAATCGTCATCCTTGGTCAGAGATAGATTGAGTAAGAGACAGAAAGAGATGGTACCTTTCGAGAAAGCAAGATACCTCAGAGATATTTGTGTTATGCCACAACTATGAGCCACATCATTGATTCTAAACCTTCTTGTTATGAGGAGGCAACTAGTCATCCAATATGGAGAGATGCCATGATGGAGGAGTATCAGTCCATCATGAAGAATGATTTGTGGGATATTGTTTGATTTGTGGGATATTGTTCGGAGACCTGAGGGGAATTTTGTAGTAACTTCTAAATGGATCTACGAGATCAAACATACAGTTGATAGGAGAATCGAGAGGCACAAAAAGAGAATTGTTGCTAGAGGATTCTTTGAGGTGGAGGGAATAGATTATGAGGAGACATTTTCTCTTGTTGTTTGATACACTTCTATTCGGAGGATTATTTCCCTCGCAACATCCATGGGTTGGAAACTACATCAGATGGATGTGAAGACAACCTTTCTCAATGGAGAGATTGAGGAAGAAATATACATCGAGTAGCCAGATGGTTTTTTCATACATGAGAAGGAGTCTCATGTGTGTAGGTTGAAGAAGGCCCTATATGGAATCAAGCAGGCACCTCGAGCTTGGTATGCGAGGATTGATGGACACCTGATGAGTTTGGGCTTCAACAAAATTGTTTTTGATACCAACCTGTACTACAAGACTGTTAATGGTGAGGCCTTGATTTTGGTCCTCTACATTGATGATTTATTTCTCATCGGTAAAGAGAGCCTTATTATTGAATGCAAGTATGCATTGGCCTCTGAGTTCGAGATAAAGGACCTTGGTATGATTCACTACTTCTTAGGACTAGCAGTGTGGCAGAGAACTGATGAGATCTTCCCGAGTCAGGGGAAGTACATAATTGAGATATTGGAGAAGTTTGAGATACTGAACTTCAAGCCCGTGGCTATACCAATAATGATGAATCTAAAAAAACTAAGTGTGTCTTCTTCTGATTTTGATGAAATTGATCTGACACTGTACAAACAGCTGATTGGATAATTGATGTATCTGGTTAACAACAGACCAAATATTTGATATCCAGTGAGTGCACTTAGACAATTTATAAGTCAACTAAGATAGACACACTAGATTGTTGTGAAACATGTGTTGATATACTTGCGAGGCACAACTAGACATGGTATGAGATATAATTCCAGTATTGATATGATATGGAAGTAATATATTGACTTTGATTGGGTAGGGAGCTCAGTGGACAAAAGGAACATCTTCAGGTGTTGCTTCACTTTGGGATCTTCCATGGTTTCTTGGTGTAGCAAGAAACGAACTCCCGTGGCTTTGATCACAATAGAAGCATAATACATTGCATTACGTATGACATTCTATGAAGCAATGTGGCTTCACAAGATCCATGCAGATTTATTCGAACATGTGTTGGATTCCACCATTATTCATTATGGTAACTAAAGGTGTGTGAAGATCTCTGATAATCTTGTGTTTCATGACAAATCAAATGACCTTGAGATCAAGTACCATTTCATCCAATACATGGTGCAGAGGAAGGAATTTTTGGTGCAGTATCTTCCTACATATGAGCAAGTTGCTGATGATCTTACCAAACTAGGATGAAGTTTAAGTACTTCCGTGACAGACTTGGCGTGGCAGAGAATGCCTCCCTCGCTGAGAGGGAGTGTTGATATTTGCAGCTTCCCGAGACATTCTCCAGATCGTATTCCTCTGTGACTAAGTTGATTTGATCTACGATGACACTTATCCGAGAAGGGATAAGTGCGGTTGGGCTTATAACCCAATGGCCCATGTGGAGAGCACATGTGGACATGTCAAGGGAGTTGACCCTTGACGTCATACACTATGGGAGTTGACCTTAGTTTTTCTAGAGGGTGTAGCCTCTAGAAGTCCACATGGAGTGCCATGTGTGACAAACTTTCTCCAAATCGTACTCCTCTGTGAATTGAGTTGAGTTGATATGTGATGACACTTATTTGATAAGGGATAAGTGGAACACTTATTCAAGAAGGAATAAGTGCAGTTGGGTTTATAACCCAACGTCCCATGTGGAGAGCACATGAGGACATGTCAAGGGAGTTGACCCTTGACATCATACACTATGGGAGTTGACCCTAGTGTTTCTAGAGGGTGTAGCCTCTAGAAGTCCACATGAAGTGCCATGTGTGAAAAAATTTCTCTAGATCATACTCCTCTGTGAATTGAGTTGAGTTAATATGTGAGGACGCTTATTCGAGAAGGGATAAGTGAATTTGGGCTTATAGCCCAGCGTCCTAGAGGGAGTAGCCTCTAGAAGTGTTCCTATAGGAGTAGCCTATAGAAGTCCACATGGGAGTGCCATGTGTGAAAAATATTTTACTACTATGGTGGTTTTGTACCACTAGTGGAGACTGCATGTCTCTGGATAGTAGTTGTGTAATACTATGGAAAGATACCTCCCTAACTAAGAGGGAGTGTTGATGTTTCAACATCAGGCATAACTTCTCCTAGATTGGGCTGCAGACCAAGGGAGATAGGATACATTTATGACAAAGGTGCACTTGTGATAAATGGGCCCAGACGTAGTCCTTCCTTGATCATGACAAGGAATAATATGGACTTGAGGTGCTTGAATTTCTTTCCACGTGTCAGTTAGCATCAGGTCGACATTCACTCATAGGTCTGTACCTGCAGTGAAAAATCCTGGTGTGGTCTTTGTCCTAGTCATGGTGATTTGACAAGGAATGATAAAGACTCAAGATGCTATATGCTATTACATGCAGAGCCAAAGTGAGCCTAATATTAGAGAGAGTTAAATTGGCTCAGAGGGAGAGCCGCAAAAGGAGCTTCTCCTCGGTTCAGGTGGGAGAGAGATGTCTCCCAAGACTGACAGGCAAGTGTCATGAGTCTAGGGTGAAGTTTGTATACTTCAAAGACAAGCTTGGCATGTTGCAGAATGTCTCCCTCATTGAGAGGGAGTGTTGATGTTTGGACAACATCGGGAAGACATTCTCTAAAGATAATAATTAATAATATAATTATTGATTATTAAATATAGTATATAATAAGTAAATGATAATATCAAATAGTTATTGATTATTAAAGGGATGCATCCTTTCATGGATGGTCACCTTTTGTTCCCTATATATGGAACACTCATTATTGTAATAATATATCGAATATCTCATATCTTATATGAAGAAAACCAACATGCCTACCTATCAAAAAAAAATAGAAGTTTATGGTCGATTTTTCCCCTCCACATAGGCTCATACTCTTTACATAACAAGAAGTAGGCCGAAAAGGAATAAAAAACACTAAAGAAATTATGTCTCTGTCTTGAAGATCCCAAATACCATGACCCCCAAATTGTGTTGTATGAACACATGAATTCATTAGGTTGGTGCCAAAAATCATGCAAGAGGTATGGTTCTCAGAAGATGTCTTTTGTGGTGCTTTAAGTTTTTAAGAATCGGTAGAAAGGACACCATTGATGTTTCTCAACAACAACTAAGGAAAAAGGAAGAGCAGGACAAAACACTAAGGCTAGAAAAATTCAAATCCCTCCTCAAAGACAAAGGGAAGCTAAATGAGGAAGAGAAAAAAAAGAGGGATAAAGAAGTTGAACTAACAAGAAAAGAAGAATAAGATGAAGAAAAGTACCATGAAATGAAGAAGAGGGAAGCCGAAAAGAAATAAGTTGCACTAGAGAAAAGATGGAATAAAGATATCCCCCCTAGGAAAAATAATACAGGTGAAGGAGGAACAATAAAAACAGGACAATCAACATCGACCACATAAGTAAAATCCCAATAAAAGAAAAAAAAAATGCAAGATCGAGATTCTCGATGTCCAAGACACCATGTTAGCAGGTGACAATGCAATTATCATTTTAATCTCTAATATTGATTTGGTTAACATCTCAATAGAGGAGTGTACTCCTTTAGGCTCCATTCCAGGGAGTTTATCACTCACTATTGACTGTTGACTCAACCTTGAAGGAGCAATAGTCTCCATCAATGATTACTATTACAGCCACAAGACATGATTTATCGAGAAGAGAACCCCTAAGAGGAAAATTCGACGTGAGCCAAGATGCTCCTGAAAGGAGAATCAAATGGAAAGATGTACCATATTTGAAGGATAATGCGATACAAGTAGCCTCAACACTCGATGATTTTTCTAGTGTGAACATAGTATTGGTTCATGAAGTCACATGAGCACTTGATGTTTCAAAAGCCAGGGTCACTAAGCTAGAGACGACCCTAGAAACCATTAAGGAAACTATGGCTAGTGAACAAAGGATGGAAATCCAACAAACAAATAAACTCCATGAAGAGGAGATGGAAAGGTGGCTCAAGGCCCAGGAAAAGTATTTACAGATAATATTCAACGAAACTACTTCCCTCACCCAAAAGTTCCATGTGAGTGATATGGAAAAGCTTAAAACCACACCTGACCAGGAAGTGATGAGACTCAAAGGAGAGTTGACTGAATTGAGAACTTTTAACAAAAGAAGTGACAAGGAAATCAAGAAGATACAACCAGACAATGATGTCTTGAAGAAAGCTATGGAGGAAAGATAAAACGAAACATCTTTTCTCAAAACCATAAAAGTGGAGGCCATTGAAAAGAATGAGCAACTTTGGGATACACATAAAAGGTTATTTTATGCACTTAACAAATTACTGATGGTCAAGTCTGATCAGACAAAGTTGAACGCACAAGTGAAAGAAATGTATGAAAAATACCAAAAATCCCTAGAATCTTACAATAAAGTCACATAATGGAAAGATTCACAGTAGGAATTCCCAGAGACCCTGCCAATATACTCAAATGAATGAACAATCAGAGATCATCGACTCATGGATACATGGATGGAAACAATTACGTATATCCTAAACAATCATGAGAATATCACTACATCAAACACAGAGCTATGGATATCATTAGTGTAACACCCCAGGTTTTGAAACCCCATTTTAAATAATGTATTGTTACAATGTTGAGAGGTCAGGGTGCCCAAACAATTGTTAAAAGGCCAGTGTGCCCAAGGCATGTAATTTTTTCTATCATTATTAATAATAAATACATGGCTGGATGCTAGATGGACAAGGACCAGAGTTATAGGGGGCTATGATTCAACAAGAGAGGGGGCTTGAGGGGTTAAGTGTTTATTCCTATGTTAATTACCCTTTTTTCCTAAGGGAGGGGATCGGTTATGTGATATTCTTAGGGAAGGCCAGGAGCTTCTTGATTCCCCACAAAGTTACTTAAACCCGCCTCTGGTCTGATGGGGGGGTTCGACTGATGGCTTGTGGCTTGGGAAATGGAACTGAACTGTTGAATATTAGCCATGGGATATTTGGTTGTAATGGTCACTGGTGCAATCCATCCATGACTTGGGGCCTGCATGTCTAAGATGTGTTGGATTGTTCCCTGTTTTTCTCACAAATGTGAGTCCTGAGAGTTCCATCATTGAGATTCTGGACCAGCTATGCTGGAGCCCCTGGAAAAAGGAGGACTTCCTAAGGGACTGCATGGCAGAGAAGGGTGGAGGTCCATTCTCTTGGGTGGTACAAGATGGGTGGAAGAGATATGGGTACTTGGATTGTTGTGGGTGTTGGAAAAACTATGAGAGCTTGAGAGCTGACTGGCTTGGGAACCCAAGTACACTGTGGAACAGTCCTTATGGATTCACAAACCTGGATCAGGGGTGACACTGCTGTTGAGATTTGGATCAGTGGTGTCTACGATTGGGTGGAACATCCTTGGTCTGCAGCCAGTTGGTGTCGCATTTTTGTAAAAATAAATGCTCTCTATTGTGATGTTATTATCTGTGTATGAATGTATTCTGTTGTGTATTGTAATTATTGTTTAACTAAATCTTAGATTATGCATGCTTGTTGGATATTGCTATGCATGTCACTAAATATTGTATCTTATGCGTTCTTATTAATTAAATAAGGTATCGGTAAGAGTACAAAGTCCAAGGGTGGGATTGAGGGTAGCATACCCTGACCTGAAGGTGGCTGGGGATGTTACAGTTTGGTATCAGAGATTCTAGTTGAAACACCACACCAGTATGGCCTGGGTCTATTGGTCAAAGTCTCATGGTCAATATTGAAATCTGGTCGCGAAGTTGAAAAGCTCATGAGGAATGGCGTTGCAGAATCTACACAAGAGTTAGATCATCCAAGATCTATTGTAATGGGTTTGAAGGATCATGATCGTTCCCCTTCGAATAAGGGAGTGCTTGCCACAGTAGGATTAGGATAGATCCAGGATCGTTGGATCAGAGGACAGGTGAACAAGGGTCGTTCGATGAAAAGGAAGAAAGGGATAAGGTCGCAACTGTTGGATCCCATTAGAGAGTGAGATTAATGGACATGAGGCATTGCGGGGAACCAAGTTGCATGGGAGATAATTTCCCAAGGCGGTCCCGCAATCCAAACCACAGTTTCACCATGGGGTTACATGTTAGCATCTGGAGAATTGTAGGGCGAAAAGAGGGTTACTTGAAACCATCGATGCGTGCCCCCGCAATCCAAACCACAGTTTCACCAAGGGGTTACGTGTCAGCATTTGGAGAATTGCAGGGCGAAAAGAAGGTTACTCGAAACCATCAATGCGTGCCCCCACAAATTGAAAGGCATGCAGTGATGTGACATGTTAGTACTCGAGTGATGAACCTTTGAAGAGAAGAAGTAGCCTGGGACTGTCGATCCATAGGAGGAAACACGTCAACCGATCATGTGCTCCGGGTGAAATCACTCCGGGGAAGAGTGAGCGAGGAAAAGTTGAGAATTGAGATTCCCCAAGCTTGGAGAGCCGAAATGAATCTTAGTCATACGATCCAGGAGGACACATGACAAAAATCTGCTCACTTCAAGGAAAAGTGAAGGTTGGAAGTTGATATTTCCGAAATCTAAAGACTCGAAGAAATCGTAGTCGTCGATCCATGGGAGACACACGTTAGTAGATCGCGAGCTTCAGATAAAAACATTTCGGGAAAATTTGAAGTTTGAGTTTTCCGAAGTCCAAAGGATCAAAGGAATTGCATCCGTTGAACCTTGCAGCGGTAAATTCTGAAGTCCCAAAGTCTGGGGTTAATATGGGTCATACGATAAGGGAGACACATGGCGATAGTTTGGCTAGTTCGGGAAATCGAAGTTCGGGAAAATTGGAAGTGTGCTAGTGTGGAAACTCCTGAAGCTTGAAGAGCCAAAGGGGTGGGGCACGATGATGTCGCTAGGAGGTGACGTGGACCCTGAAATTTATGAAGTGACGTGGCTTGTGGATGTTACTGGGGATGACGTGGACACATGGGATGTGCACCACGTGTTAGTAAGTTTTGAGCATGCAGATGATTGAAATGTTAGCTAGGACATGACATGTGTCACTCACCCGATTGGGCCATGTGTTTTCTTTCAGTATTTCACCATGTGGTGACAGATCGTGCAGTCCAGAGATTGGGCAGTCCAGTGGGGAAAGATGTGATAGGTTGCGTTGGGTCAAAAACTCCCGAAGGCCAGAGTACATATCGGTTGTTGATTCCAGAAGACACACGTCGAAGGATCGTCGACTTCGGGTGAGAGCACTCTGGGAGAAAGTGTAGGAGGAAAGTTTTGAAACTTTCGAAGCCCAAAGAGCCAAAGTGATTCACAACTGTTGATCTGTGGCAGGACACCCTTTGGCAGATTATGAACTCTGGGTAAAAGCATTCTGGGATGAGGCAAGAGAGGAAATTTGAGACTCCTGAAGCGTGGAGTCCCGAAGTGGATCTCGATCGTTGATCATGAAAGAGGATGACAACCATTGATCTAGTCCTGGCTGAAAGTTATGAAGTCTCGAAGCTTTGGACAAGCACTTTTTTCAGCTAAGCGCAGGGTCATGGTTATGTTCATATGCAGATTGAGAGATAAGCAAAGGAGGGCTAAGGGCCAAATTGGTGGTCTTCAAGACAGAAAAGTGCTAAGGAAGGATTTAGCCGCATTTTCTAGTCGTGGTCACCTAGGAAGGTGGTTTGAAGGAAGCAGATGCAAAGGATGAAATTCCGTGCCAGCCAAGGATAACATGACACTATTATTTTCAGAGAATGGGGAAATGATCTCCATGAACAAAAAAAATAAAGAGACATGTAGCATGGTTTGAATTTGTTTTTTATCATATGCATAATTCTAACAAAATGGTTGCTTGCACGTTTTGCAGAATTAAGGGGTTTAAACACATCAACTTAGGATGCATATTGAGGAAATGGAAGAAGGCGAGGGATCCTCTAGTCATGATAAGGAGGCCGAAGGCCAGAATACCAGAGTTGGTAATGCAGAGACATATTCCAATGGATGCAAGGGAAAAGAAGAGAAAGAAACATTAATAGAAATGGTAAGAGGTCTTAATATGGAAGTGCAGAGCTACAAAGAATACAATGGGAGACTGATGAGAGAGAAAATTCAGATAAATTCTCGAGTGTTGCAGAGCTTAAATAAGTTGCAGAGACAAACGAAGAAGGGCTCAAACTCAAGACAACAGGAAGAAGGTAGGTGCGCCCATGAAAGAAGGGATAATCGTGGAAGAGTTGGTTATTCCAAAAGTGATAGCAGAGCTCATGGACACCACTAACCTCCTTACTTGGAAAGACATTTTTATGCATCGGATGATCCCATAAGAAGTCCAGAGTTGTCTCCTGTCAGACACCAAATAAGGAAACATGAGGTAGATATTTTGCAAGGAGAGATGAGGAAGCTCAAGCCACCTTCCTTTGAGGGTGAAAGAGAAAGGGAAGATGATGTCAAAGCATGGTTTCTTAGGCTTAGGAGATATTTTTAGTTGCATAACTATTCATCAAATTTGGAAGCCAGAATTGCCACCTACCATTTACACGGGAAAGATGCAATGTGACGGGACCAACTAAAGCAAGTGGAGAACATTAATGAGAGTAGGATCACTTGGAAGCAGTTCAAGAAGTACTTCCAGAAGGAGTACCTCTTAGAGAATTTCTATGACAGGAAAAATGCAGGAGTTCTTTGAACTCAGGTTGGGAAGCATGACTATGGCATAGTATGAGAAGAATTTCTTGGGATTTTTAAAGTATGTCAGGTTCATTGGTGATGAGAAAGTGAAAATACAAAGATTTCTAGGTGGACTACCAACCTTTTATAGGAAAAGATCAAGTATGATGAGACCAAGACCTTGACTGAAGCCATTAGGAAGGCTAAATACCTGTATGAGCAAGACCAGGGAAGAGAATCTTTGCAGAAATCTTAAAATGAAAAGAAAAATCCAAACTCAGATCAGAGGAGGAAAGGATTCAAACCTTCCTTCAATAGGAATGAGACTAATAGAAATCATCAAGATCAGTATGCTAAGGGAGATTTCAAGAAGGAATATTCCTTGGGAAAAAAGGGGAAGACCACCAATACAATGATGGGGATGCAAGGAAAATCACCTATACAAGGATTTCCCACACAGAAAGAACAGAGTGAAGACTATGCACAACATCCAAGAAGCTACAACAGTCGAAGATATTGGAAGAATCTATGCAACTTTAAATGATCGACAAACAAAGTACCAGTCCAATATGAGTAACACAGATGGAAGTGAAGTAAGATGGAAGTCATTGCTACATTGATCCTAAGATAGTGGATATATTACATTTGGAGAAAAGTAAACTTGGAAAAGAAAGTTTGGTTCAGTTAGCCACTGGAACCAAAAGAAGAATCCATGATATAGTCAGAAGTTGTTCCATAAGTCTTAATGGCGTGAATACTAGTATGGATCTAAATATCATACCATTGAGGTCTTATGATATTCTGATTAGAATGGATTGTTTGGACACACATCATGTTGTCCTAGATTGTCATAACAAGACATTTACATGTCTTGATGGAAATGGAAAACAGAGCACTGTGAAAGGAGTTCCAAGACCCATGTCTATAAGGGAGATTTAAGCCTTACAACTAAAAAATGTTTTAGGAAAGGAGGTCAATTGTATGCAGCTCATGTGGAAGAACCAGATAATACAAAAGGGCCATCCTCAAAGATTTCTTGGTACTACAGGAATTTGATGATGTATTCCAAGAAATACCAAGATTGCCACTAAGAAGGGAGATATATTTCTCAATTGATTGAGTTCCAGGAGCTTCCCCGGTGTCAAAAACACCTTACAGAATGAGCACTCCAGAGTTAAAATAATTACAAATGCAGTTGGAGGAATTGTTGAAGAAAGGTTACATACGTCCAAGTGTTTCACCTTGGGGAGCACCAATACTTTTTGTCAAAAAGAAGGATGGAACCTTGAGAATGTGTATTGACTTCCGATAGCTGAACAAGTACACTATAAAGAACAAGTATCCTCTACCCCGAATTGATGACCTCTTTGATCAACTAAGAGGAGAAAAGACATTTTCAAAGATTGACCTGAGGGCAGGATACCATCAGGTAAGAATCAAGGGAGAAGATATTCATAAGACAACCTTTAGGACCAGGTATGGGCATTATGAATTTGTAGTGGTTCCATTTGGACTGACCAATGCATCAATTGTCTTCATGTGCTTAATGAATGACATATTCATAAATTATTTGGATAATTTTGTCATAATATTCCTAGATGACATACTTATCTATTCTAAGTATGAAGAGGAGCATGAACATCACTTAAGACTGGTATTGCAAGTATTGAGAGAACATTAGTTGTATACCAAGTTGAGTAAGTGTTTTTATCAAAATCAGATCCATTACTTGGGACACATTATTTCATATCAGGGCATAGCAGTAGATACAGAGAAGATCGAAGCCATTAGAGGATGGCCAACACCTAGTAATGTGTCAGACATCAGATCTTTTATGGGATTAGCTGGCTACTACAAAAGGTTCATAGTAGGGTTCTCTAATATTTCTCATCCCATCACTTCTTTGTAAAAGAAGGGAACTAAATTTGAATGGACACTCAAGTGTGAAAAGAATTTTAATCTGTTGAAGGAATTACTTACTAGTGCACCTGTGTTAAATATTGCTGACCCAAATGAAAGTTTTGTGGT
This sequence comes from Picea engelmannii, assembly GCA_009831015.1. NCBI lineage: Eukaryota > Viridiplantae > Streptophyta > Pinopsida > Pinales > Pinaceae > Picea > Picea engelmannii. The sequence continues at coordinate 304,092 of ML802530.1, read as the reverse complement.
ATGGACAGACACATGTAAGGAAGGACTTGGGAGAGTCCTCACGCAAAATGGACATGTCATTGGATATGAGTCTAAAACGGTTAAGGAACATGAGAGGAACTATACGATGCATGGCTTGAAACTTGTTTCCATTGTTCATGACTTGAGGATGTGGAGGCATTATCTCATGGGGAAGAAATTTGAATTAAGGAAAGACCACATTGGCTCGAAGTATCTTTTTGAACAATCGACCTTGAATGCCAGGCAAACAAGATGGCTGGAATTTTTAAGTGAATATGATTTCGATATCAATCATATCAAGGGAAAGGAGAGTAAAGTTGCCGACACACTTAGTACAAGAGTGCATATCATGCATGCTACTACTACTGCCAGTATGCATCAGTCAGACTTGAAGAGAAAAATTTTAGATGGTCTTGTTACAGACCAACATTACCTACATGTAAAGGAAAAATTACAGCAAGGAGATGTACATCAGAAAATAAAGGAGTATGAGATAAAGGAAGACATATTACTCATGCATAAAAACAAAATCTATGTTTCTAGTTCTGGAGAACTGAGGAATTTGGTACTGAAGGAAATGCATGTTGTTCCTTATGATGGACATCCCAGTTACCAGAAAATGATTACAACAGTAAGAAGCTATTTCTTTTGGCCGAGAATGAAGAAGGATGTTGTTGATTACATAGCTCGATGTATGGAATGTCAGAAGGTGAAGGATGAGCATAGGCACCCAACGGGTTTGCTGCAGCCATTTCCAATCCCAAGAATAAATGTGAAGTGATCACCATGGATTTCATCACAGGATTACCCAGAACGAATAAGAAACATGATTCAATCATGGTGGTGGTTGAAAAATTAGCAAAGGTTACTCATTTTGTGCCTGTGAAGACAACGCATATGGCGGCTAATATTGCAGAAATTTCATGAAGGAAATTGCTAGGTTGCATGGGATACCTAGGACAATTGTCTCAGATAGAGATACAAATTTTACCTCCAATTTCTAGAGGGGATTGTTTAAAGGATTTGGCACAAATATAAACTTTAGCACAACATATCATCCCCAGATGGGCAAACAGAGAGGGTCAATTGAATAATTGAAGACATGCTCAGAATGTATGTGATGGATAAGCCATCTAAGTGGGAATATTACTTACACTTGGTTGAGTTTTCATATAATAATGGGTATCAAGCTTCATTGAGAATGAGCCCATTTAAAGCCTTGTATGGTAGGAAATGTGATACTTCAGTAAGATGGGACTACCCAATAGATAGAGTGGTACTTGGGCTGGAGTTTCTCAATGAAATGGAAGACCAAGTGGTTAAGATCAAGCAGAATTTAAAGGAATCTCAGAATAGATAGAAAGTTTATGTAGACAAGAACATGACAACTAGAGAATTTCAAGTAGGGGAGCATGTACTTTTGAAAGTGAAGCCCAAGAAAAACTCTTTGAAATTGGGTAGTTGTACAAAGATGGCAGCCAGATTCTGTGGTCCATTTGAAATATTGGACAGAATAGGGCCAGTTGCATACATGCTTTCATTGCCTACTTCTGTGAATGTGCATAATGTATTTCATGTATCTTTACTAAATAAATATGTACATGACCCTAACCATGTTATTGATTGGCATCTGATTTAGGTAGAGAAGGAGGGATACTTTCAGGTTCAACCAGTACAAGTATTGGGCAGAAAGGTAAAAATGCTCTGGAATCGAGTTATAGAGTTGGTAAAAGTTCAATGGACCTGCTACGATCCTGAAGATGCTACCTGGGAACATGAAGATTCCATGCAGGTAGAGTACCCACAGCTTTTTGAATAAATTTGAGATTTTGATCTTTATTTTGTATATGCACTAAGAACAATGCCAAAATAAAGGAGAGGGGATGTAACACCCCAGGTTTTGAACCCCCATTTTAAATAATGTATTGTTACAATGCTGAGAGGCCAAGGTGTCGAAACAATTATTAAAAGTCCAGTGTGCCCAAACAATTATTAAAAGTCCAGTGTGCCCAAGGCATGTAATGTTTTCTATCATTATTAATAATAAATAAATGGTTGGTTGCTAGAAAGATAAAGACTAGAGTTATAGGGGGCTATGATTCCACAAGAGAGGGGGATTGAGGGGATAAGTGCTTATTCCTATGTTAATTACCATTTTTTCCTAAGGGAGGGGATCGATTATGTGAGATTCTTGGAGAAGGATAGGAGGTTCTTGAGTTCCCACGAAGTTACTTAAACCTACCTCTAGTTTGATGGGGGGGTTTGACTGATGGCTTGTTCATTGATTTTCCTATACATTCATTCATTTTTCTTCATGCACTTTCATGCACTCACTCACCCATTCATTGATCCACCCTCATCCACGTCTTGGCTTGGGAAAGGGAACCGAACCATTGAAGATTATCCACAGGATAGTTTGATGTAATGGTCATTGGTGCAATCCAACCATGACTTGGGGCCTGCATGTCTGAGATGCATTGGCCTGTGCCCTGTTTTTCTCACAACTGCGAGTCCTGAGAGTTCCAAAATTGAGATTCTAGACCAGCTGTGTTGGAGGCCCTGGAAAAAGGAGAAGGACTGCCTAAGGGACTGAGTGGCAGAGAAGGGTGGAGGTCCATTCTCTTGGGTGGTATAGGCTGGGTGGAAAGAGATGAGTACTTGGATTTTTGTGGGTGTTGGGAACCTGTGAGAGATTGAGAGCTGACTGGATTGGGAACCCAAGTACACTCTGGAACTGTCCTTGTGGATTCATATCCCTGGCTCAGGGGTGACAATGTTGTTGAGATTTGGAGCAGTGATGTCTACGGTTGGGTGGAATGTCCTTGGTATGCATCTAGTTGGGGTCGCCTTTTTATAAATATAAGTGCTCTCTGTTGTGATGTTATTATCTGTGTATGAATGTATTTCCTTGTCTATTTTAATTACCCTTTAACTTAATATTAGATTATGAAAGCTTGTTGGATATTGTTGTGCATGTCACTAAATATTATATCTTATGCATTCTTATTAATTAAAGAAGGTATCGGTAAGAGTACAAAGTCCAAGGGTGGGCTTGAGGGTAGAATACCCCAGCCTGAAGGTGGCTGGGGATGTTACAGTTAGACAATCTAATCTTACAGTTTGGGATGGATCCCATGAAGGATATTTATAACGATTCATTAACCCAAACGATGGTCGAATATGTGGATACCAAAAGAAACCTCATCCTGAAATCCATCAAAGAAATCGACAAAATCAGTGTGGGGGTTATTGAGACAAGACTAATCCAACCCTCTAGAATGATCACATTGACAGAGGATTTTGTGTAACATGTTGAAAAGAGATTGAAGACAAAAGTTATCATTCCCATGTGAAAAAACGAGGCAGACATAGAAAAAATGCAACTATGTTGAGTGGATTCCATACTCAAAGAATTCGAATCTGGAAGGAATTCATAGATGCAAAATTGCAACTGTCAAAACCCTCTTGATAATCTCATTGTAACGAAATTTTTTACAGAGCAATCATTTTGTTGCAATTATGTCAATGTCCTAATTGAGAAAGGAAACTGAAGTGTCACTTTGGGATCCCATAGTCCCTCTATAAATGAGATGAATGTAAAAGGGAAAGAACTTTTGGTTCTTTTGAAATATGACTAGTATTATTATTTTCAGATGAATAAAGAATATGAGACATTTATGAAGACGATGGTGTCAATATGTATGAATGTGATTATTCAATTTATGCATGTCTTATTATGTAGTTTATGAATTACTTTTGAATTAACGTTCTTATATTTAAAGTTGCAATGATTCTTCATTTTGAGTACAAAAACCTTGTGATTCGTTTAATCAATCAATTATGTTGATCCTAAATGGTTATGTTGTCAAGTTTGCATATTACTTGCTATATGAATTTCTTTTGTACAGGTAATAAAAATCTTCTACTGTACTCATTGTTTAGCTTGCTCCTGATCAGGATAGGTTAGTTTATAGTATATTCGAATCTGCATCTTAGGACTATAATCATTCATCTTATCTTAGAAATAGTTAGTTAGGATTTTTAATTTTAATTCATTTGATAACCTTCAGTTCTCATATTAATATTTAGTTTTCATATTAGTTAGATTGGTAACCATGCCAAAATCTAGTTGGAAATGTTATCCCAAACGAGAGTGGGTCTAATTTGCACCTACCATCAAGTGTTTTCCCTCATCTTATTGAACGAGTCATTCTGGCCTATCAACAAGAGGAAAACAAGGAGAGAGGGTCAAGGGCGGGAGAGAAGGGGAGAGATTGAGAAATCAAGAGTGGGAGAAAGAGAGAGGTGTGA
>ML802530.1:251985-277672 GCA_009831015.1 Picea engelmannii | reverse complement strand
CACTCTATATTTTTACAGTCACTGTACATTTCTTTCATTAATAGAAATCGTGTATTATTGTATATCTGTGTTTATGGTTGCATCTCTGATACATTTATGTTATATTATTGAATATCTGCGATATCTCTATGCATTTCCTTATTATATCTCCGCTCTCATTTCGTGCCGAAAATAATCCGAATCAAATTGATGGGTAAGAATGTGTTGCATAGGGTTGCAGTGAGAAATCACTGTAGTCTTACGCGAGAGGATATAGTGCCAAAAGCGTTGGATGGATTGAACAACATCCAAGGCTAGTTTTTCAACATGTAAATACTTGATTTCAGTAGGCGTTAGACTTCGACTCAAGTAGTAGATAACATGTTCGTCGTTAGCATCATCCTCTTGGACGAGAACCATACCAATGGTGTAATCCGAGGCAACAAGGTAGAGGAAATAATTGCGACTGTAATCGGGGGGAAAGAGAAGCGGAGCACGTGTTAGGGACAATTTCAAAGCTTCGAAAGCATTGTTGGCAATGTTATCCTAGATGAACTCTGAACCCTTTTTTAAGAGCCGCGTAAATCCACGAGTTATCTCGGCATAATTTGGGATAAAACGATGAAGCAAGTTTTCTTTCCCCTGCAAACTTTGTAACTGGCGAAGAATAGAAGGAGGAGGGAGATTAAGGATCGCCTCAACCTTTAAAGGATCCACTCGGATCCCTTGACATGAAACGATAAAACCTAGAAGGCGATCGGATTCCATGCAGAAAATGCACTTATGAAGATTCAAACGTATACGGTAGAACCGACAGCGGACGAAAATGGCTCAAAGGTGTTTTGGGTGATCGACTCAGCGCATTGAGTGAGCAGGTAAATCGTCCAAATATGGTTGAACGATGTGCTTGATATCATGGAAAGAATAAGACATAGCACGTTGAAAAGTAGCGCCAACGTTCTTGAGACCAAAAGGAAGTTTCCGATAGGCAAAAGTACCCCAAGGACAAATAAAAGAAGTCTTATGTTGATCCTCAGGAACAATGTTGATTTTCTTATACCCAGAGAAACCATCCATGAGAGAGATGGTTTCACTTTCGGCGCAGTCATCGACAATCTGATCGACAAAGGGGGTAGGAAAGTTGTCTTTCGGACAAGCTTTGTTGATATCCCTATAATCAACGCATACACAAATTGTGCCTTGTTTCTTGTCAATCCAGACAAGATTGGAAACCCAGTCTGTGAGAGCCACTAGATAAATAAAGCCGGCTTTAAGAAGTTTCTTGACTTCAAGCTTGATAGCAACCGCTTTACGTGGGTGAACTGGATGAAGGCATTTCCGTACGGGTTTAGCGTCGGGGTATGTCTTTATCTCATGTATCACAAGCTTAGGGTTGATACCCGACATTTCTTCATAACTCCATGCAAAGATGTCACGAAACTCTTTGAAAAGGGACATGTAGGTGATGACTTCGTTAGAAGAACACGAAGCTCCGATATGGACATTTTTGACAATCCCAGGTTTGATGGATATGTCAAGGGGAATAGTGGGAAAGATATTGCTTAAGTTCCCTTCGGAAAACACATCGTGTGCAGACTCGGGAATGGTCGAGATGACGACAATGGTCGATGGGGTCAAAATCCGTTGGTAGTTCTCAATGGTATGTTGCTCTATAAAGAGGATGGAACGATGATGCCCATCATCCCAAGGGGTGTCCTCCATGATAGACATGATCATCTCATCTGTGGGAAAAATGACATGGAAAGGATCGGGAGACAACGCATCAAGAGAGGGGGGAGAAGGCATTGCCGATTGAATGACCTGATAGGTGGATTCGACCGGACTTAACGACATTGCATCGCCATAATGAAGATGATATCCAGGGTCAGGTACTATCCAGGGGTCGTGAGACGTAGGAAGTTCATGAGGCAAGGTGGAGATCATGTTGATGGAAGAAAAAAATGAGCGTGGAACATCGGGCGGTGGAATGGGGAAAGTACCCATTAACGAAGAGTCCTTAAGAAGGCCTACCCCGATGTTCTCATAACCCGGTGGGGTTTTAGCAATAAACAGTACATTGCCAGTACGGGTATTAGAATTAAAGAAGGCTAGTTGGTTGACGGTGACGACCTTTCCGTGATGTGGGAAATGTACCACACGGAAAAGGGTCGACAAAACTGCACGCATGGAATCGATCCAGCTGCGGCCAAGCAGAAGATTGTAATCAAGGGGAGCGTCAAAGACTTCCACTTCGAATTGGACTATTTTTCCTTCTAACGTGATGGGCAACGAAGGAAGAACACCGAAGGGCTTAAAACCAGAGCCATTGAAGGCTTTAAGAGTGTTCTGGGATTCATTCAAAGAAGGAGAGCCAATGGATTTCTAGCAAGCAAGAGACATAACACATGTCGAGGCACCCTCATCGATAACGGTTCGACAAATTTTTTTTTCTGAGACAATGACTTGGATCTGGAACGTAAGTTGAGAGGGTAACCTTGGAATATGATCTTCCAAGTCAAAGATTATTAAATTCATATCCGTCGGATCGACTCACCGATATCTTTCAACAGTGCCTTCCGTTGTGCGGGACAAGTTTGAAGGAATTCAAGGGCTGACACCGCAGAAGGTGATTGGGCTAGATCTTCAACAATGCTGTAGTTATGGGCCGCACGAGCATGAGGATTGAAAGCCAATTTCCAAACAATGCCCTTTGGGGGGGGTCACAGAACTGTGTCGAGACTCAGTCATTCAAGATGAAGAGGACCTTGGGTAGGTGGAGTCGCGGGAGAGGGTTGTACCAAGGAAGGGGGTAAATCATCAACCTTCTCCTTAGAGGGAGAATAATCTTTGGCTCGAGTAGTGAGCACAACGTCACTCTGCTTAGAATCGCCAGTACACATCAAAACATAGGAGGTAGTAGAAGATGAGGGTTGGTCATGGATGACCAAATGAGCCTGTTGTTGAGACGGTAAGGGTTGGGACAAAACAACCGATGCAGGTGGTTTTGGAGCTCCTTGAAGGAACTTAGTGACCTCGACACGTCGTGGACAATCCTTCGTGTAGTGATAATCACCATAGATAAGACAAGGATATCGAGGTTTGTGCTTATCCCGATCATCAACAGGGGTAGTTTTTGTTTTCTCTGCTTGAGAAGTATTTTTTCCCTCCTTATTCTTACCCCTTCCCTTTTTAGATTTGTTTTTACCGGCAGGGGTAGATTGAACTGCATTTACCTTAGAAGTCTTTCCAGTGGGAGGGGCAGGAGACAGAGCATTTTGAACATTAGAAGAAGCAGATTTGGGGTTTGCGCTTGAAGCAGAATGTGGTTGGGCTTGGAAAGTACCAATCACACCGTCAGCTGCATGCGAGGCAGCTGGAGTAGTTGAAGTGATGGAAGTAGAAGGACAATGTAAGTCAGGTAGTAAATCGTAAAGGGTTCTCGTTTGCGAGTAAACGAGGTCAAGATATTGAGCATGACTTATAGCCTACTCTTCTATGACTATGCCACCCATGGAAATGTCACAACTGATGTTGTTCATAAATGATTTTGTGAACCAGTCTGCCAACAACTGATCGGGGAGCTCAAGTTTGATGAGACATCATCTCCTTTGCCACTCATGGATGTGATTGGATATATGAGTGGCTTTGTTCTATTTGAAGGAAGTCAAAATCTTGGACCCCGTGTCATAACGTATCGGTAACTGGTAATGCGTAAGGAAAGCCATAGCTAGGGTGTTGAAATCAGAGAAGAAACCTCGTAGCAATTCGATATACCACTTCGTAGTAGAACCTGTGAGGGTTCGTTGAAAAAGACGTAAATGAATAGAGTCATCCAGCAACGAGTTGGATGAGCACCATAGGTGAAAATTCATAACGTGATTGTTTGGGTCCTCTCCCACTTTGCCGTCGAATTTAGGAATGTCCGATGGAAGCTTGGCTGGTATAGCAGGCCATTGGGGAGAGTGATGAATAGGATCATTTAAAATCCTTGACAAATCTGGAAGATCCAAAGTGGCGATAAAGGGTAACTGTCGATTCACCTGCGGGTACTGGTGGCTTTGGGGAGGAAGCCCTGTCGGAAAACCAGTAGGACCATAAGTAGTCTGCATATAATGTGAAGACCCAGGCAGATTCAGTGGTGGTTGGAGAGGATAGTAGCTCACAGGATTATACCCTGGAACAGGGACTTGAGTTTGAGAATTCACCCCCCAAATGGGATTGAACGAACCTGGATATGTTTGGCCCATACTAGGGGGTATCATGGACGCAGCTGGAAACTGTTGCCCCCCATTCGATTGAGGAGGATGTTGTATCAACTGATTCCAATACTGGTCCAAGGAGGGAGGTATGTTTTGCCCATAAGGTGGGTTCGGTCCTCCGATCGAAGATGGTGTTCCAATTGGGGGAAATGTTCTAATTGGTGGTTGTGTTCCAATTGGGATTTGCGTTCCAAAAGAAATTTTCCCGCTGAGAGGGGGTTGAGTCATACCACCTTGGTGAAATTGTCCACCAACAAGAATCTGGTAATTTGGTGTGAATGACGGAATAGAGTCACTAGGATAATAACTGCCAGTAGAAGATGAAAAAGGTCCTCCAAAAGGAAATTGAGGGAGTGTTGGAATAAAACCGGGAAGAGAGTGCCCAGAAGAAGAAGGACCACCAGGAGAGTCGGATGGGGTTTGCGTAGGAGTGTTAATGGAAGCATTCAACGCACGGTACCCAGGTGGTAGTGTCAGAGTGACATTGGGCATTTGCAGTGTGTTGATGGGAGCAAGAATAACCGCAGTAAACCCAATTGGAACACTCGTAGTCTCTGCGAGATGGGCCATTTCAGCAGGGACGATAAAGTGATAGGCAGTAGTCAACGGTACTGTCTCTGGACTAGATATTTCAGAAATCATAGGTGGGTTGATTTCGGAAATCACAGGTGAATCTGGACCAAAAAGGTCCCGTCGGAAAACACCTGTAGAACAAAAAAGATCTTGGCCTTCTATGCCTGGATAGGGTCCAACTGGTGATCCAGAATATGTAGCAACTAAGTCTCTGGAAGAATTCAGTCACATAAATGTTCACTTATAAGCAGGGTGAAGTCAAAAGTCCTCTCGAGTATTTGTAATTCGAAAATGTTCTAGAGAGTTAGTTCGTTCCACTTGTGGCGTGGTGATGACTGTGACTTCACTTTGTCGAGGAGAGCCCTCAAGTGTACTTGTAGGTAAGGGTTGAGAACCTTCCAGATGCTCTGGAGATAAACCTTGCATTCTATGTGAACGACGTGGAGGAGCTATTGTAAACGAGTGACAAAATTCACGAAGAAAATCTTATGGTCAACTTTGAGAAACAAAAAACACACGCTAGTAAACAAAATCTAGGAAGCAACACCAAGCAAACAAGACCTTCTAATTCCGAAGTCACTAGTTGGTGATGAAATCCAATGTCGCAACAACGAGACGAGAAGGGACTGGGCTAGGGTGGAAAAGTTACGCTGACAACCTGCTTAACGGACTTACACCCTGGTGCAAGCTCCCACACATAATCGTGGGTATACCCTCCAAGGAGCCCGAGTGAGTTTGGTCAACGTCAATTCTAGGTACTATGAAGACTTTCCCCTTCACAGTCACCTCTTGTAAGAACCTAGAAATATAGGCCACTAAGGTTACCACCAACAACAATAAAGCCTGGGGGGACAGTCGATAGTCCGATCCACACGCAAGGGTAGGGTATCTCGCCCAAAATCAACTCAAAAGGATTCCACTCATCATTGTGGGTATACCTCCGAGTGATCCCCGTAATACGTGCAATCTCTACACTGATATCAACAAATCAGGGTGAGTAACTCTGCCAATATCAATGCGACCTCGTGCTTGACCCTTGTGTGAGAAGGGCTTCCCAGGACAAGATGTTGCAAATGGAATTTAACACTCCCTAACACAAGATGCTATTGTTTGTTTTGTGCTTTGGAGAATATATCTCTCTTCCTACTCCAAAGCGCTAGCCTAGCTGACTGTTGTTGTAATAGAGCCCTAGAAAAGAGTAACTAAGTAAATTTTACAATTGCGCAGTGTTATTAAGAGCTGTTGTTTACTCAAAGGAAATGGAGATGAAACTGATGTTGTATAAGACTCTGGCCCAACGATGCATGGATGGGAATGAAATATAGCAATTTTCGTTCAATGAATCCTACGTATGGGAGGGGGAGAGAAGTTTTCTGGATCAAACTTTGAACTACAAGACACAATTTCCTTTAAAATGCAAATGCAACAAATCACACATCAATAACAATTCTCTATTGCTTCTTTTTCAATAATTTCAACAATTGATTATCAATGTTTTCGAAGACGAAAATGATTTTTGAAAGAAAAACGTTTGTTCACTTTTCAAAAAGGACCCACACCATGATAGTGAGAGTACAGAAAATAAAAAATCAATGAACAAGCAATGATAAAAACCCAAACCACTCTTTCAATGAAAACAAAAATAACAAGCAAACCAATCTAGTCTTTTCAATTGCATAAGAAAAATGATCTTTCAAACAATGGGCAAATGATAAATACAAAGAAAACTCAACTTTCAATCGATCACCAGTTCTTAACCAATCAAACACACTCAGATTCTAAAATCAGAGAGTATAGCTTTGCCAAGAAAAGTCAAGAAACGAAAGTCAAGACAGAAGCGACAAGAAAAGCCTTGGAAATCCCAAGACTATTCGTGCATGAAAACAAAGACAAGAAGAACATCAATCAATGGTCCAAGAAAATCTTATGAGGCACCTAAACTGATTTGGGCAGTTAAAGATGCAAAAACTCAAATCCAAAACTTTGAAAAAATGAGTTCGTAGGCTGGCAATATTACATAGTGTGAGAATTAGTGATTCTCGTAGATGAGCTTTGAGCAGAGTGCGAGAAACTCGCACCGAACCTAAAGGTAGAGTGCGAACTCTATATATTCTTGAGGGTTACTATGGAGTGTAGTGCGAGAATGTATGAAACTAGTCAAATTTTTGGAAAAAGACACAAAATTTGAGGAGGCCTCTGGACCCAAAGGGTCTATTAGGGTATCCTGAAGACTCAGAGATTGATATGAACAAAGAAAAGTAATACAAGAACAAATGGCCAAGGAAAATACCAAAAACCACAAAGAAAACGGGTTATAATCCCCAATGGAGTCGCCAATTTTGTTATCGGACTAATCGGTAGGTGTAGACACTAACAGATCTCCCTAGATCCACCTAGATCTAGAACAAAACAAGACATGACATGACTCTTTCCCTAAGTTTTGACCATTGAATTAACTAGTAGGAAGGGACAAGTAACATACCTTAGTGTCGCTTCCTAGGGTCTCTGTTGCTCCCACTTCGCTCTGGTGCTCTCGTGAGGTCAAGACCAAGACAACACAAACCAACCAAAGTGAATATAGCAAAATATATTCAACTGTCAACTTATGTGTATGATCAAGGAATTACACAATAAAGTGAGAATAGCTTTATGGGAAAGGGACATGCCACTGTATCATATTAATTGAAAGTAAAGATTACAACCTGATCACCTTGATGTCACAATCTTCCTTTCGATGGCTCTTGGCTCCAACACACACACTTGCTCAATCCTTTTATGAAGAAGATCAAATCCTCTTGATAGACTTGCTAGAGTCTTCAAGCTTCTGTTCAAGCTAACTCCTTCACACAATTCTTTCACCAATTCTCTAATGAATCTTGCTTAACCTTTTCCATGAGAATTTCGTCAATATATAGGAGAGAATGAGATGGTTTCTTAGATAAGAATGATCCCACAATATCAGGGAATCCAGTACAAGGATAACCATTTGAATGCCAACCCATTCTTCTAGAAGATTCCCTTCTAGAACCATCGAGAATTCATCTTTTTCCATGCTTTAGGACGAGTTCGCACCCTAGCTATTCATCACAGTGTGAGAAGTTCGCACCCTAGCTTAAGGAAGCCTGCGAGAATGGGTCATTCTCGCACCCTAATATATTAGTAGCCTGCAAACCCTCTTCAAAAGTGAGTTTTCTGGGAAGAGACGAAAGTAACTTTTCTCAGGAAAAAGTTCTTATGAAGAGCCTGAGTACACCATCATTAATACACCATCATGATGACCAAAATCATGGGTAACACTGGGGGAAGAAAAAACTTACAACAAGGTGCCTTATACGACCTCCTTCCATATGAATAGGACCGAAAGACCAGGGGCTAAGCACTAAGTGCAAATAATATAGCACCAGCCCGAAGCCATATGGCATTCACACAAGACATAGGGCGAAGGTTTAGGGGTTTGGATGATTGGCCCATGGACACATAGCACCTCCACATGACCAGAGCCTGGAGAGAAGTAGGTATGCACCTCCATTTTCCCAAATTTGGGTTTTTAAACCATATGTTATATTTTTTTGTGATTTTCAACCTGTTTTTAATGGATTTCAACCATTATTGGGGGATATGGAGCCTGATCTGAGGCCAGATATTGGGAATGTTAGGAGGTTGATACCAAATCAATATATATATAAACCAGGGGTTATTAGAAGAATTAGAGAAGTTCATAACAAGATAAATGATGAATATTTTGGAATCCAAAGCCATTTTTATACAGAGAATCCATTGAGGAGGGAAACTTTGTGGGCCAATTCCAGGAGCTATACTCAACCTTTTTTAGTGTCGTTAATTGTGTTGGATCCTTGAGGTTGAGAAGAACACAACCATACTAGTTTGTAATCCTTTTGACACTTTTTGGATGTACTTTTGAATCATTGAAGAGAAATAAGAAAGCCTCACCCACTAAGACAAAGGCCCAGAGACGTAGGCAATCTTGTCGAACTCCATTAACAACTTTGTTGTTATGGTTTGTTGTTCTTTGTGCTTACATTATGATCTGCATTTCTTTATTATGGATGCTATAATATCTCATTAAATTCTTGTTCTTTCATTAATTCCTAATTAGTAAATGAACACATGCTTAAAACTTATCCAAGTCTTTAAAGATCAATTTCAGATCAAGTGGTATCAGAGTAGGTTGACAGTTGGTTTTTGATTTTGCATGATTACTAGGGAAAAGATGAGTCGTGTTGTAGGTGAGATTGTAGCAGGAGATCCTGAGATTGGATCGAGAAAGAGGACTTCTCAAAGTGAGGAGATATCATCGGAAGAAGGCATGTCTCACAACGAGATAGAGTTGCAAAAGGCTGTATTCACCATGTATGAGATGGTAAAGGTATTATATGAGGATTACTTGGACCATAAGAGGCCTTTCCAAGGGGAATCTTCCAAACAAGACAAAAGTGAAGAAGGAGAGGATCCTCCTAAACCTCATCCTTCATCTCCTTCTTCTCCATCAACTTCTTCTTCTTCAAGTACAAGTTCTAAATCCACCGCAAGAAAACATTCCCATAAACATAAACATGATATTCCTTTACTTAAGCTTGATGTGAAATTTGAATTTCCCATGTATGATGGCAAAGTCAATGCTGAGAGGTTTGATAACTAGGTCAGATAGATGGAAGTTTATTGCAGTGTGCAACGAATCAAGGATAAGGAAACTCAAATCAAGTTGGAATCACTTCATTTTGCAAGCACAACACTCATCTGGTGGCAGAGTGAGTTGAAAAATGGTATGCAACAAGATGGTAATGTATTTCCATCATGGCAAGATTTTGTTTTTGCACTTAGAAAGCAATTTTATTCTTTGGGTTATAAATATAAGTATTTAATTGAATGGAAAAGTCTTAAACTAAGAAAGGAACAAACGATGAGATAATACACAGATGAATTTCGTAAGATGGAATTAATGTTAAACATTCCATTACATACCCAATAAACTCTTATGAAGTATATAGGAGGTTTACCTGCACATTTTCGTAACACTGTACTTATGTTTGGACCTACTAATCTTGATGAGGTTTCTGTTTAAGAAACATACATTGAATAAAGGAAAATTGGAGTTGGTGTATCAAGGGAATCGAATTCAAGGAAATAGGACAAAAGGAAGGGGAATGGAAAGAAAGAAAATTCAGCGATAAGAAAGGAAGATAATCTATCTTGCAAGCATTGCAAGAAAGAAGGGCATGATGATGACCATTGCTGGCAATTGCATCCAGATAAGAGACTGAAGTGGTTCAAAGAAAGGAAAGGGAGGAAAACAATTGCAACAACAACACTACCAACATACTTGGGATATGATTCAGGTGATGAGACTAAAATCACAATAGTTGGTTTGGCAAGTAAAATTGGTGATGGATATGATTCTAGAAGTAAGTTTTTTCACATAAGGGTGATAATGAAACATACTAAGATCGATACATTGATAGATAGTGGATCTCAATCTAACTTGATTTCAGAGGAAGTGGTTAAAAAATTGGGATTGACAACTAAGCAACATCATAAACCTTACTTACTTAAATGGATAACAAACAATCATAAATTGTACATAACAAAGCAATGCACTTTAAAGTTTGCAATTTCATCAAATTTTGTGGATGAGGTAACATGTGATGTGGTTCCTCTCAATGAATGTGGAATGGTCTTAGGAAACCCTTACTTGTATGATCACAAAGAAATATTCTACAGGGAACAAAATCAATATCACTTAACTAAATAAGGCAATGAATATGTTGTACATGCTCATCAAATAAAAGAAAATCAATCTCTTCAAACAATGGAACAATTAAGGAAGACAACTTATGCAACCACCACACCTATAATTGTGCCAAGTAAATCAATTGATCTTAAGAACGAACAGGAGATGGTTGTAGAATGGAAGTTCAATCATATTTTTCTTCAAGATAAGCTAATGTCGTGCAAGTACATCAAACATATTAGCTTATTTGTAGTCATATTTATGATGTTATCGCTTCTTTTGTTTTCAACATGGATGATAGTGGCTTAAGTAAGATGTGAAAGAGTAAAAGTGGCTAACAATATGATTTCAATTGTCATGGTTGTTTTTCAATTGATTATGATATGACAGGTGCACATGTAATATCCCCAAGGATGAGCCCCAGTTGTATCTATGAATTGTAACATGTTTTGTAGGCTGGTGAGCCAAACAATTATAAGTTATGGGCTTATGTGTTATTAGACCAGAGAGCCTAGGTATTAAGGCCATGAGCCTAATTTTGTATATGTAATTATGAAGATCATTAATAAAATATAAACATCGCTATGTGTAGACCGACCACGAAGAAATAGTAAGGGGGACTAAGCTCTACTAGGTAGGGTAAGGGAGGGGGCTAAGTATTTGGGCCTAGGGGCTAAGCTAGGGGGCTTACCTCTAAAGGAATAATATTTAATTATTAATTCCTGAAGGCTAAGGTGGACATATTGAGTGTTGTCCTAAGTTCCTGGAAAGGGAACATATGCTAAATGGAGTGCATGCACCTCGAGGGATACACGTGTCGACCTGGGCTCATGTAGTTAAAAACCAAAAGTTAGACTGTGTTGGGGGTTCGCCTGTCATTCTCAACTATCCATCAGTATCCTTTTCCCTCTACGATAGACCTTTGCAATATTCATGCACTGCTGAGAAAACTGCTCATGGGAAGGGAAAGCGGACATGTGTTGTCCCTGAACCCAGTTTATCCACACCTGCAAATCCAAGTTCGTACCTTAACCGTTTTTGGGTTGTTGTCTTCTGTTTCTTGAGCCACAATGAACCGTTGTTGTTGTCCTCACCTCGCTGGAGCCGACTTGAAGATTGGCTGAAGAAGCGGGTTGTCAGGCCTGTGGTTGATGAGGCAGGTTGTCAGGCCTGTGAGAAACTCTCTCCAGGTGAGAGAGTGTGCTGAGGAAGTGAGATCTCCTGGAGGGGGTCCCGTAGCTACTACAAAGCTCTGAGAATTCCGGTCTGGCCTATTGCTGAAGCCCAAGGAAAGGGAGGTTGAGTAGTCAATGCAATGTGGGACAATGAAGGTGCATACTCCTGGGGTGGGACAGACATGTGGGGAATGGGAGTCTGTGAGCAATGGGCATAAGTGACTCCCGGGAGAGAATCCTTATTTTTTAACTATGTGACTTCCAATTGACCTTGCCTAGCCTAGGAATCCCTTGACCAGTGGAGTTTAGTCCAAGCTCGGGGGTGACCTACTATTGAGAGTGATGAACAGTGTGGTCTAAGCCTGGGAGGTTCGTGGAAGGTTTGCACGTAGTTGGTGGTTTTACTTCAGTTAAAAGATAAGTATCATTCTATGCTTAATTATGTATGTTAGGCATGTTGTGTTACTTGAAATGTATAATGTGTTTCGTTGCATGTGGACTTACTATTTATTCCATTTGAATCTGTATGGTAGTAGTAATTTTGTGTTAAGTGTTTTAAATTAATTAAAATGCATGTTATGTATGTATATATTCCGCAGTATCATTGCCTGACAATGGTGATATTGGTCGGGGATGTTACAATTTGGTATCAGAGCCATGGTTTCAACGTTGAGCCTATATGGGTTGGATAAGTGGTCATTGGACCTGTTGTTCCTGAGTTTATACCTTAAGGCTCTAAAGTATACCATCAAGGCATATGAAAAGATAAAGAGAATTAAGGGGTAAGAATCAAATGTGAAAGGTAAATCAGAGTTGGTTTCTCAACTATCTCTGTCTAGCTTCCCATTGTTCTTGGATGCTGATATCTCTCTCGATAACTGACCATGAGCATTCTAATTTGACCCGGGTAGTTGTTGTTTACAGGATAGTATTAAATAAGTTCAAAGTAATTCTAGTTTGATCCTGTCGGCCAGGTTCTATGTTAGTCTGTCTATTACTTGGGACAGTCATGGGGAGTAAAATTTTATTGAATTATAAAATGTTTTAAGATTTGTTGCTTTAGTTTTGAGGGATGAAATAGAAAAGGAATTTTGGAACTCAAAATAATAACACAATAACAGTAGAGGTTGTTTCCTGTACTTGAAACAATTTGAGAATAGTAAAATGATAACAAAAGTAACGCTGCTTTCGTCTTGGCATGATAACAAAAGTAATGATAACAAAAGTAAGTTGATGACATCGGCTTGGATTTCGTCTTCTGAAAAGCTAATCATCTTGGCAATTTGTTTTCTATATATGGGATTTTTAGCTAGTTCGACAAGTGGGATAGGGATTTTGATTTTGTTTATTTCATTTTCCAGACTAAAATTTCCCAGGGCCTTGTCGCTCTCTATGTTTGGGGCCTCCATTCCTTTCTTTTCATCTTTTCTTTGTGGTGCGGATTTGGTTTCACTCACAGGGACTTGTGTTTTCACGGTGGGTGTTCCTAATGACTTTTACTTGACAAGTTGCGTGTCAGTAGTGTGGGTTTTTGCAGTCTGTTTCTCAACAACCTTTGGAGCCGCTTCATCAGTTTCGGCCCTAGGCAAGATATTTTTTGTTGGGGCAGTTGGAAGACTCTTGTTCCTAGGTATTAAATTGTATTTCTCATGTAGTTCGGCTATAATATCATTAGTGATACCCTGATAGGCAAATATTTAGAAGTACCATTGGTAACATCGTCTTCCGATCTAATTTCTTTATTTAAGGATTTTTCGTAATCTTGTCTTGATAAATAGGGTGATTTACTATCGTCACCAAGATTATTTATATCCTCATCTAACTCTTAAAATCTTCTAGGTCTTCCTCTCCAATAAATTTTTCACTTTTGAAGGGGGTTGGGATTTTTTGATCCTCATTCTTAATTGTTTTCTGTGGAGCCTAAGGATCAAGATTCCTTCTAAAATCCTTCCTAGGAAAATTATGCCTTTTTGATTTATCTAATTCCATTTTTAAGATCTTATTTGAAAGTTCTCTAATTACCCTAGCCATCTCGTCTATTTTATCTCCCGAGGATTTACCCGATCCTGAGGATCCACCTTGTTCTTTGAATTTTTACTTTCATTTTTCCCGGTATCTATTTTTGCTTTTAATTTCCCTGATGCCATCATGTTCGATTCAATTTATAGGGCATCATCTTTCATTTTCGTGAGATATGTTGATCTCCTTTCTCTCAATAATAGAGAGAAATCAAGATCAAAGGCTCCTGCGAAAGTCACCTTTGCTTCGGGTTAAGAAGGTTTGACCTCGACCGATATTTTATTATACAACTTGTTAAACCTTTGCGTGAACTCGAGAACTGATTCTGATTTTTTCTTTCTAAGGGCTCTGAATTCAATTAGGTAATAGAGGTGCTCTCTCCTCTCCCCCCATTGTCTTATAAAAGCGTTTTCAAGTTCTTCTTAAGATCTTAGAGATCCTGGAGCTAAGGCTCGGAACCAGATCCTCACCTGTCCTTCGAAATTCTGAAAGAGGAGTCTAGAATAGACATCTTCATGTTCGATTCCAAGGATGTCAGCAAATTGGTCAAAGAAATTTATGTGTTCTTGAGCGGTTAAATCTCCTTCCCCTGTAAATTTGGGAAGGATTTTCATATAATTTTAGGGAAGGTCATGTAGGGGAACTGGGAGGACAAGGGGGGCATATCTGGAAGCTACCTTAGCAAAGATTCCAGGAAGCAGTGCTTGGCTGCCTGCTGGTCCTCCTGGGGCACCGCCTCCAGCTCCTGTGCCTCTGTGTGCAGCCATTGATGGATTTGAGGTTGAAACTCGGAGTGTGTGAGGAGAAGGTTCACAGAAGTTTGGGGTATACTCTTCAGGAAAAGAGAACGTATTGTTTGAAAGGGGAAGCGAGACGGATCTATCAAGTGTTTCCTTAATGTTCAACTGTGTAAAATCAGGCTGAAAAATAATATGTATGGGTGAAATGATTTGTCTAAGGGATCTTCGTGATTTGAAAATCTTTTCTGGATCAGAGACTGTCAAGGTATTCTTGTCATCTTGGTTCTTTCTGGTGTTCTTTTGGCTAATAGTCAGTTTACTTATTGTGGAGTCGCCAAGTGAAAAATAAAGGTAGCCTTAGAAGGTTTTCTATCTTTGTTCACTGTCAAAGAAAGAAAGTGTCAATGTCGTTCTTCCCAGGGAAAAGTTTTGTTTCTTCGTCCCCGCCAACGACGCCAAAAAGATGTTTTTCCTGAGTTTATACTTTAAGGCTCTAAAGTATATCATCAAGGCATCCGAAAAGATAAAGAGAATCAAGGGGTAAGAATCAAATGTGAAAGGTAAATCAGAGTTGGTTTCTCAACTGTATCTATCTGGCTTCCCATTGTTCTTGGATGTTGATATCTCTCTCGATAATTGCCAATGAGTGTTCTAATTCGACCTGGGTAGTTGTTGTTTGCAGGATAGTATTAAATAAGTTCAAATCAGTGCTAGTTTGATCCCGTAGGCGAGGTTCTATGTTAGGATGTCTATTACTTGGGACAGTCATGGGGAGTAAAATTTTATTGAATAATAAAATGTTTTAAGATTTGTTGCTTCAATTTTGAGGGATGAAATAGAAAAGGAATTTTGGAACTCAAAATAATAACACAATAACAGTAGAGGCCATTTCCTATACTTGAAACAATTTGAGAATAGTAAAATGATAACAAAAGTAACGCTGCTTTAAAATATGAGGCTTTAATCATGAAAGAATATCATATCATAACAGGAGGAGAAAAATGAGATTTCTAATGAAGTATAAAATATAACCATCCAAATGACCTATAGGTCTTGAAACTGCTAATAGAATTCACAGAGGAAAAACTGTAAATGATTAGATAATCAAATAAATTCAAAGTACAATAGAATTTTGAGTTAAACTATAACTGATCATTCATTAGAAAGACATGAAAATAAAGATGTTGAAGGATATTGAAAACAGAGTAAAGGAACACATAGCTTCAAGGTGACAGAATTCAGAATATCTTCTACATTATCTATATCACAGTAAATCGAAAAACTTATGATACAATTGGCTCCCAAAAAACAAAAAGCCCTTTCTCAGTCTTGTGAAATTATATTTATACATGATCACCCAACTTTTCTTTTCTGTTGGTGATTAACTAACCTCCGAAGACTAACGGTTACATGAAAGTGAAATACTGAACCGTTTATATCTTCTTTGATTAATTTCAATGATGAAATTTTCAAAATAATACTTTATGTCTTCGTTGATGAACTTCCTTCTTCTGTTTTAAGACAACGAATACATTTTCCCAGAAACTGCACCAAAACTCTGGGAGCTTTTGGAATATTTTTCACCTCAAATAGGAAAAACTTTCTCTGTAGTTCAGGCAGACGGTCTTCAATTATCTTTCTTGTGAACTTAACAGTTTGTAACTTTAAGTTCGGCATCACTATCCATTTGTCAATTTGAGTGACATTGATTACCTTTATTTTTAAGATCTCTACATGAATTTCTTCCAGACCCTCCTTGAATTTTAATTGATGCTTACCAATGTTTATTTCTCCTAACAACCCTAGACAATTGTTTCTTCCAATGTTCAATGAAGATTTCTCTAAAAGGTCAAAAATTCCTTGAAAATTGTCATTAACTTCTCTAGTTATTCTCCCGTTTTCTACGAGGTTTGCCTCCCACACCTTAAGTATTATATCACCTTTAATATGCTCTAAAACAGATAGCTTTTGATTCTCTCCGACTTCCTCTTTTGCTGAAAGAGCCACTACTTTTTGAAAAGTTGTTCTGGCTACTTTCACTTCTCTCTCTTTCAGGAGAATACTCTCCAAGGATTTACTTGCTTCCTGAAAGTAATTATGAATAAATTCCATCTTAAAGAACACTCCCCGTTGCTCTTTTTCTATCTTTGTATGTATTTCCAACATTTGAGATTGGAAGCTTTCAAGCTCTACCACTTGATTTTGAATGGAATTAATCTTATTTTGTAATTTCCTATTCGTTTCCTCTTGCTGTGGGACCTGTGCTTGACTGACCTGTATCTTTAGGTTTGCTTCATCTAATCTTGCTTTCAGTTTTTGAATCTCTTGAATGTCATTGAATCTGGCTTGTTCTAGACCCTTGTTTATCTCCAAACTGATACTTCTTTCAGTCTCGTTTAATTGACTTTATAGCTGAGCTATCATCTGATCTTTTTGCTGCAACATAGTTCTCAAATTACCCACAGAGTATAAATTTTCCGATTCTAAGGCTCCCATTGTGCCTTCTATTTCTGTAGCGAATTCCCCCTCTTCAAGTTTTTGTCCATCTACAATGATATTGTTCTTTTTTATCATCATGATTCCTCTTAGATGCATTTCCTGTTTCAGGATAGCCTTCCTCTTTTTACTGAAAAAGTAATCAGAGGAAGGAATCTCATCCCTAGAAATAGGTTTGAGATCACTAACATAAAGAGATCCCTCTTGGGGGTTTCCATAGGTAGATTGTAATGGGGTCAAAGAAGTAATAGGACTTCCAAGCTCCATTGATGCTATTCCTCCTACTTTTTTGGGAAAATCCTCAGGGATTTCTGGGGATGTTTCCAACTCCTTTCCTTTCCCTGACTCTGATTTCTCTATCTGAGGAACTTCTATTTCTTGTGAAGGCATTTCAATATCCTTCATATTTCCCTTTGTATTTTCTTTATCCTGTGCATCTGTTTCAAAACCTAGGGGAGGACCTTCCTTCTCTGGAGGGGGGGTCGTGGATTCACCCTGCAAAATATTTGGCAAACAACTTCGCCTGTGACTTTGGAAGGACATGAAACTAGTCTATAAGTCGGGTGATAAGGCCCGTACCCTGTTCAATACCTCCTCATAGGATTTAACCTCTTTGAATATATTATCCTAAACAAACTCTTCATGCTCATAAGCTTTCATATTGCAGTACATCAAATGTTTGTTCACTAGTTGATAAGGGTCATGTTTTTTATGTTCGATATTTACCAGTTTAACTTCTTCTGGTGCTTTGGATTCCACTTTAGAATGGCCTAGGTTTAGAAATGAAAATTTCCTGATATGTACAGGGAAGATTGGCCAGGACTTCTTTTGAGCTGCCTTTAGCTCTATTCCAATACCACCTTTCACTATCTGGTGTGCTACCTCCCTCAATACCAGTCTGTCTGGGAGGAATTTTGGAAGCGCATGAGGGGGGATTGAGCACCCATAAAACCTAATGTAAGAGAAGTTTTCATCAATGAACCAGTCGACTATTGTTTTGAGGTTTTCTGAGACTGTCTTAGAAATGTGAGGCGGTTCACAACCATAAAACATTTTATGCATTGGAATTACTATGAATTGACAAATTTCGTAAAACACATTCTTAGCATTTTCTTCCCATAGCACAGAGTGATACTCATGAATGGGTTCGGGGTAGGTTATGTTCCAACTCCAATTCATCAAGGGAAATGGAGTCACAAAGCAGATTGCGTCCATGATGTACGTCGACATGTAAAAGGCCACTGGCTAACCTTTAGATATTGCAATTCTATAATTTGAAACCTCTTGAGCTAGGTTATCATACAAAATCTTGATTTAGTTAAAAGTGTATCCTTCTGATGCTTCTTCTAAAAAGGCTACCCATTCTACGGGAAAATGGGCAGGGGTTATTTTTCCCAAAGATTCTACACAACATAATGGCTACATAGACCATGTACTCATTTAAAGATGTTGTGGCATAAATTCCATGGTTATCGGCCCTAAATTTCAATGGACATCTCCACCATTCTTTGATTAAATCAGGATAAGTTTGGTTTGCCTTAGTACACTCATTCCTTTGAAAATCAATTGTAAATTCAACATTATAAATGTGCTTAGGATTTGGTGAGAGTTTATACATTACTTGTATATGCTCTGGCCTGAGTGAGCCGACAACGACCGCTTGATCATTTAAAATGCTTCTTGTCGGGATACCAACCTTCTCCAAGGCCCAATTGATCATGTCGTTGTATGCCATGAGCCGAGGGCATGCTGTGATCTTATGAAGCTATGATTATGCTATATCCCTAAGGTGATTCTTGGAATCATTAGGAGAACTTTTGATTTCATAATCCAGGAGTTCATAGATTTCTCTCCATGATTTAATTGAGTCGATGGCATGTGGCGTAGTGTCAGATATGATATCTCCTTCTGGGTTACTCATCTCCTCTGTATATTCACTCTTCTTCGGTGCTTTCTTTGGTGCCATAGTTTTATGTCAGATGAAAAACCTATCATAGAAAAGAAGCGTATGAGCTTGGCCGAATGTGAATTACCTTTGAAAGACAAAACAAGCATAGGTTTTGGAACAAAGACTTTTAATTCACCTTAAACTCATTTTATGAAGAAAACACTGACGTAGCTGACCTGTAATTAATTAAATTTAATGCAAAGAATATTTTTGAGATATGCATTAGTGTCTTATCAGTTATATGTTTATTAGTATGGCTATATTTTGGCGCTTTTTGAATTCAAAATTCAGAAGATTTCATTCAACAAAAACCGAAACACGAACAAACCTAAGAAGTTTGATTGTCATTAATCATGCTTCTAAAACAGAGTTAATTCAATCTAAACACAGATTATGAGTCGAGACTTCACGTTTCGGGATTTCGGGGATCATGTTGACAAGAGGTATGTTATCGCTGAACCCCGATTCCCAAAAGTGCAAAATCACGATAAGATTAAGTTAATCATTAACTTTCGTATTAGTGAATTAATTAATCAAGATTTAAAATTAACTTCCATTCTTTCGCGGTTTCAGGGATCGTGGATACATGAGGTATGTCATCGATAAACCCCGATTCCCGAAATTGTGAAATCACGATAAGATTAAATTAGGCCTTACATTTCGTATTAATAAATTAATTAATCATGATTAAACTAACTTTCATTCTTTTGGGAAATCGGGGATCGGGATTTCATGATTCAATATGTAAGGAAAACACATGGTTTGAGTAGACCCGAATCCCTAAAGGTTTAAAAAAATTATTAATCAACTCCTTTAAGGTTTAAATTACCGTGATTTTAAGAATAAATTTACAGAAAGAGCGTCAGGATTTTTTAAAAATAGTTTTGGTTTTTTGCCTTCGATTATTTAAAAAATAAAGCTTTTCGGGACTTCGGTACCGGCCTTTTGTAAATGATAGTGAGGGTTATTCTTTATGAAAATCTGAAACCCGAAAAAGGAAGGTTTTAGTCTTGAAGATAAAAATTTTAAAATTTGTTTCAACATAGGCTCCAATTGGGGACCTCGTCTCCTTGTGGAACGAGAAGAACGAGTAGAATTAGTGCCTTTATTGGGTTAATGGAGTCAAAGGATTATTTTTTCGGAATTTTCTTAGGAAGGGGATACAGAGGGAAAAAGAGATTTTGTCTTTACTTCTGAAAATCTTTTGAAAACTCCCATGTGTTGTAAACTCAGTTGCAGTCCCATTCATGATCTTCTCCTTCTCGCTACTGAATTTAAGTCTTATTTAAGATGATCAAAACAATCCTAGGAAATCCAACAGATCTTGCGTCTTTTGGCTTGCATCAAACGAACAAAATCTCATGTTTTTAATTGGGGAGCCCTGTCTGGACTTGGGATGCAGATCTGGTTTCAGAAAGGTTGGTAACCAGAGTAGAGTGAAATTTACATATGAAAACCTTACAGATACCTCAAATATTGCTTCACTTCCAGCGAGCCTGTTCAGTACCCCGGAAGAAGTTATTTGTCCCTTTTTACTGAATTTCCTTTCACCACTTCGAATCATAATTATGCATTTAAATGCTGAGACGAGGGCAATCATTTCTGAATTTCCTTTCATCGTCTTCTTGGACTATATGGGGGCAATCAAATATGAATTTCATTTCACCATCTGTCTTATATTTTACTTTTTGAACACGAAGTGGGGGAAATCAGTGGTAGTAAGTATACCAGGGATGGTATCTGTGTAAAATTTGCAGTGGAGGTCTGTCAACTTGCTTTGATTACCCTAGACCAACCTTTTCTTAACTTTCAAAGCACCTTAGCCAACAGGGAAAAAGGGAAAGATTACTTCCATGGGCCTTCCTTCGAGTAAGCCTCAATCCTTATAAACTGTTAAGAAACCTAGGAGAGTCAGGATCAACCTATGCATAACTTCGTTTAGTCAGAGAATGAGGAGTTATGAGGACTGGCTTACCTTTTAAGATTTGTTTTCCTTCTTCCAAAGCTAAGAATCCCTCTATGGGAAACCCGGAAATATGCTTGGCTTTTTAAGAAGGAAAAACTGAGGGTAGAAAGGGGTGACGAAGAAAGACCTGGAAATCAAAAAACAGGGGTCATGGATTAAACCCAACTCTTAGAACCCTTTCTCGGAGACGCTTTACTCTCTCTGCTTATTTTAAATACCTCTTATCTTTATCTAGGTGAAATTCTTAGGACCCAGAGTAAGAATTTGTTCTTTTAGTGACATATCACACTTACAAGACCATCACTGCAATTTAGAGACCTTCATTTGAAAAATAGACTTCTCTGGAATTCGCACCTTGCCCTACATTTTTCATTCTCTTTTGAAATAACGGAAAATCTTTTCTATCACTTGTTTTCGGTGAATTTATCTTCCGATATATGGCCATCTGTTTGCTCCTTTCGCTTGTTTGGGCTGCAAGACAAGATCCTATAAGGGAACAATACGAAAAGTATCAGGGCTTTAAAGAATTGAATGCATTGAAAATTTCGTATTCCTACTTCTAGAAAAAAAAAAAACATTGACCTATTTTATTTTTGATGAAAGTAAACTTACCAAATAAAATTATGAAAATAAAAAATAAAACAAAAACCGGTATATACAGTGGGGATTTTGGAAACCAATTATTCCATATAATGTTTTAAATAATTCCCGTTGACAGGGGCGTTGAGGATTTTACCGTCCAAATTCTCTAACAGAAACAAATTTTTTCCTGCAGGAGCTGTAACCTTGAATGGTCCGAACCAGATGTGATCGAATTTACCATGTTTCTCCAAGTCTTCCTTGCTAGCATCCCATTTTAAAACCAAATCTCCAGGGAGAAAATCTCTGTCTTTGGACTTATGATCGAATAGCGCTTTCATATCATCCTGGTATTTCTGCAACCTTTTGTCCACTTCGGCCCTGTGCTATTGGACTTCAATCAGCTGGTTTATTCTTCTTGTGACATGATTTGGTTCTTCCTTCTCATCTTGCCAAAGTTTCATTACAGGAAGTGCTAGATTTATGGGTAATACTATGTTGGTCCCGTACACCATTTGGAAAGGAGAAGTGCCTATAGACTTTTTTGTTCCTATCCAATTTGCCCACAAAGTGTATTTCAAATGCACATGAAAAGATTTCTTATTTTCGTTCAACACTTTCTTAATTATATTGATTAGGATCTTGTTTGAAGACTCGGCCAACCCATTTCCCTAAGGGTAATATGTCATGGAATGACCAAGCACGATATTGTACTTTTGGCAGAAACTGACCATAGCCATAGATTTAAAGGCCTGGGAATTATCTGTGACTATCTTTCGGGGGTAGCGAAATCTAGACAAAATGTTCTCTTTTAAGAAATCTATTACCACCGAATCCGTAGCCCTTCTAGTTAGAATAGCCTCCACCCATTTGGTGAAGTAATCTGTAGCAGTCAGGATCCATCTATGTTGAGCGCTAGAATGAGGATTAATTTCGCCTATGAAATCTAATCCCCATTGCTGAAAAGGAGCTTCCATTTTGACTGGAACCAATGGCATCGTTGGGAGTTTATGATTGCCTGCGAATAATTGGCAAGGGTTGCAGGCTCGGACCTTGGCGTTGACGTCTGAGAAACGTTTGGGCCAATAATATCCTGCCCTCAAGATCTTATAAGTCGTTTCCCTCCGGGCGTGATTTCCTCTACACACTCCTTCGTGAAATTGGCTTATGACCTTCTATGTTTCTGATTCAACCAAACAAACCAACAGGAAGCCAAGTGGGTCCTTCCAATACAATTGTCTTTCAGATATACAGTACTTGACCGCATGCAGCTTCAACGTTCTGGCTTTAGATGGGGGTAAGTCACCCAGGCACTTCAAGGTCAACATGTAGGACACTATGTCTTTGTACCAATATGATGAAGCGAACTTCTCTTCGATTATGATTTCAGTTATTTGTTCATCGAGCTCGTTCATGTCTACATACTCTTCACCTCCCTATAAGCCATTTATTCCAAGAGCTCTGAAATTTGATTCAGCTAAGAGTTTAGCTAAACCTTGTCCCTTTACTAGTCTCGTTGGTTTTATCTCCAGGTTGAATTCTTGAATTTTGGCAAGCCACCGTCCTCTTTTTTTATCACCGTCGAACTGAACCAAAATTTCTTTTACGGAGATGATGGGTACGTACGAAATTATCTTGGAATGCAACACATAGGTTCTGAAAGACTTTAGCGCCTTCACCATAGCATATGCTTGTTTGTCCATTATATCATATATGATTTCAGCGTCTCTTAGACTTTTGCTAAAAAAGGCTATCGGTTTCTCGAAACCTTCTTCATTTTTCTGGAGAAGTACCGCGGAAAGTGTGTGTTCGGAAGCGAATGAGAAAATAAGAAAATCCTTTAGATAACCAGGGCTTGCTAGTACAGGTGCCTCGCTTATAACCTTCTTGATGCGTGAAAATGATGCTTTAGCTTCTACTGTCCATTTCACTTCGTTGTTTTTCTTTAGCATATCTGTGATCAATTTCACGATTTCAGCAAAGTTTGGAATAAATCTCCTCAAAAAAATTATTTTTCCTAATAATGACTGAATCTATTTTACATTCCTAGGGATATTTGTTGTGTCTATAGCTTCAACTCTTTTAGGATCAATTTTAATTCCATCTCGAGACACAATATGGCCCAAAAGTTTACCTTCTTGCATAGAAAAGTGAGAATTTTTGGGGTTTAAAGACAAACCAAACCTGCAGCATTTCTCAAACATCTGCTTGAGATGTATCAGATGATATTCATCAAATTTAGAAAAAATGGTTAGATCATCAAGATAGATAACCAAAAAAATTTCCCTTTCGCCAATGAAAGCGATATCCATAGCACGTTGGAAAGTAGCACCTACATTCATTAAACCAAAAGGCATCTTGTCATACATAAATGTACCCCAAGGGGTGGTGAAGGCTATTTTTTCTTTATCGTGTTCACTGACGGAAATTTGATTGTACCCAGAAAACCCGTCGATCATCGACATCCTATTTGCCCCAACTACTTTTTCTAAAACGTGATCCATTTTGGGAAGGGGGTAATTATCTTTGAGGGAGGACTTATTTATATTTCAGAAATCGACACACAGTCTAATTTCCCCATTTTTCTTTCTAACCGGGACCAGGTTTGCTACCCAATCGGAGTATCTCAGTGGTACGATTATTTTTTCATCCAGGATCTTTTTGACTTCCCTTTCGATCACGGGTAATAAAATAGGATTGATTTGTCTGAGTTTTTGTCTAAATGGTTTGACACCAGGCTTCAGGGGCATCTTATGTTCAATCACAGTGGTGTCATAGGTTCTCAGCTCTTCATATGACAACGCAAAAATGTCCTTGTACTTTCTAAGCAACTACGCGTATTTAATTTTGGTTTCTGGGGATAGATATTTGGATAGTTTCACTACCTGAGGGTTTTCTTTAGTACCTATGTCATAGTCCTCAACTTCTTCAAGTTGAGGTTGTAGAGTGGATCTGGAAGGGATACCATCTTGATTGAATAATCTTTCCAAGGAAATCAGGCCCTTGGGGATCTGGTTATTTTTAAGAACGAGCATTCGCTGATTTGCGATTTTATCATGGAACTCTTGAGGATCCTCCCCTTCCTACATGATCCAAATAGGATCATTTTGGTTTTCTTGTTCAACATGCATTTCGGCAAACTCGTCTATTGATTCTAAAAATTTGCGAAGTTGTTCATTGTCCTCAAAGACTTGTCAATGCTGTATGTTATTCAGTATAGAAGGTCGGTGCCTCATTTGTATGTGGTATTTTAGTTTAAACACGCTGGGAGGTGTGAAAGTTGAGGCTTCTTTGGCTAATGCATCAACCTGTTGGTTTTCAGTTCTTGGAATGAAATGAACCTTGATAGAAGAGAAGAAATTATCGATTAGATCCCAGACACAATTCTTGTAGGACCTCAACCTAGGATGTTTGGCCTGGTACTATCGGTTTACCTGTTTTATGATTAGCTCGATGTCACCAAAGACTTTGAGGTTTTTTATTTTCATTCTCCTAGAAGCTTCGAATCCTAACACTAAGGCTTCATACTCGCATACATTATTTGTGCAATCCACATTCCACTATAGCCTATAGGATAAGGGGATTACAAATTGATCATCAGGAACCACAAGGAGTGCCCCTGCTCCAGCTCCAAAGTAGGATGAAGCACCATAAAAAAACATCTTCCATACACCAGTGCTATATATATATATATATATATATTTAATTTTTTCTTTTTCTGTTTTTTCTTCTGTACAACTTTCGTCTATACCTACATAAATATAATCATCAATAGATAAAATACAACTACCTAAATCTTGATCAACAATATATACAGGGTGGTTATTTGGGTTATGTGGATCACCTACCGTGAATTCCAACCTAGTTTCTCTATATAGACGCGTGTACTATCCTCCAAAAACTGGAATCGTAGCATATGTCATGTCAAGCTGGAGAGATCCTCCAAGCTTGGAACCCCATGACCTAGATAACAACATACCATATTTCGGAGGGTATCGGGGACCACTACATCCATAAGAATGCTTTTTGCAGGTATTTGTGCCAAGTTTACCACCAGGTCTTTGTTGATACTAAGAGGGGGGTGAATTAGTATCAAGTACAATTTAAAACCTTTTTCAACTTATAATTAAACCATTCAATTATATCCAATGATAAATGAACAATGGTATAAGAGTTACACCAATACACCATAATACACCATGCA
>ML802530.1:229971-241090 GCA_009831015.1 Picea engelmannii | reverse complement strand
CCTCTGCTTCCTCTTCTTCAGATGATTTAGATTTTGCATCATCCAACTCAAGCTCTATTTTCTCAGGTTTGTCTTGCGTTGGTGGGAATTCCTATTTGGACACATCTTTTACCTCTCTGAAAACAACATCTCGACTGTAAACAGTTTTCTTGGTTTCTGGGTTCCAAAGCTTATAACCTTTCACACCATATTTATAACCAATAAAGATACACTTTTCATCTTTATTATCCATCTTAATCCTATTTTCCTTTGGAACATGTACACAAGCATCACAACCAAACACTCTAAGATGTTGAAGAGAGGGTTTCTTTCCAGACCATACCTCGTGTGGAGTTGTATCATCCAACGCTGATGAAGGTGATCGATTGACCAGGTAACTTGCTATACTCACTGCCTCTGCCCAGAATTCTTGTCCTAACCCGGCACCGCTGAGCATGCTCCTTGCTTTTTCAATCAGTG
Organism: Picea engelmannii; assembly: GCA_009831015.1. Lineage (NCBI taxonomy): Eukaryota > Viridiplantae > Streptophyta > Pinopsida > Pinales > Pinaceae > Picea > Picea engelmannii. The sequence goes on along the minus strand of ML802530.1, from coordinate 240,631 downwards.
TCATGTTCATCCTTTCTACAACTCCATTCTGCTGAGGAGTGTATGGAGTAGTCTTATGCCTTTCTATACCACACTTCTTACAGAATTCTTCGAATTCATTTCCGCAGAATTCTCCACCATTATCTATTCTCAATACCTTTATTTTTTTCTTTGTCTGATTTTCTACCAGAGCCTTAAACTCTTTAAATTTATCAAATACCTCGGATTTCTTTCTAAGAAAATAAATCCATGTGTTCCTTGAAAAATCGTCTATGAATGAAACATAATACACAAATTTACCTAAGGATGGAACAGGAACAGGTCCAAACAGATCATTGTGTATCAACTCTAAGATCCCCTTTGCTCTTGTAGCACCAGATGGGAATCTTACTCGATTATGTTTACCATATATGCAATTTTCACAAAAATCAAAATCCAGAGTGCAATTAGACATACCTTCAATCATACCTTTACCATGTAGTGTTCGAAGGCCCTTTTTTCCAATATGACCCAGTCTTTGATGCCACAGCATGGTCTTCATTTTTGGGACAGTATTGGTCTTGTCTCCTTCATTTTTTTGCTCAAGGACAACATAACTGTTACACCCATTAGTATAAGTTCTTCCCAACAACTTGTACAGAGTTCCACAACGAACTCCCCTCATCAACACCATTGCTCCTCTTACCATCTTGCAAGTGTTCTTTTCAAATACAGTTTTCACTTCTGCATCACTCAACTTGCTTATAGATATTAGGCTCCTGGCTAGTTTTGGAATGTGTAGAACCCCAGGAAGAGTTCTAATCCTTCCATCATTTGGCAGCAACTTAACCCTTCCACGTCCAAATATTTTTTCTGTCAAGTCATCTCCTAGGAATACATCACCACCATCATATTTTTCATATTCAGCGAACCACTCCCTATGAGGAGTCATATGGTATGATGCACCTGAGTCGATCAACCATACATCATGGTCTGCATGTGTACTTGTAGATGATAGGTAAACATCACCTCCTTCTTTAGTGGAGGTTTTCACCTCCGTGGAAGAGGTACTATCAGATCCCTTTGGTTTTTCAACCTTCTTATACTTGCAATCTTTCTTATAATGCCCTGTTTTACTACACTTCCAGTATTTCCTCAAAGATTTTCCTGGAGACTTAGATCTACCTATAGATTTAGATCTCCATCCCGAAGGCTTACCAGGGTTCTTGTCTTGGGTACACCCTCTTACAAATAAAGCATATGTGTTGTGACCATCCATGCTTTTTCACCTCATCTCTTTAGATAACAAGGATGCAACTACATCGCCATACTTCAATGTAGATTGAGTGGTACTACCTATTTCTACAACCAGATTATCCCAAGAGTCTGGAAAAGAACATAACAAAGTAATACACTTATCCTCTTCTATAATTGTAATATTAACAGATCCAAGTTGACTTACCAGAGTATTAAAGGCATTTAGATGTTCTGTCACAGAATCTCCATCTTCCATCCTAAGATGATACAGCTTCTTTCGAAAAAACAACTTGTTTACCACGGACTTTGATTGATACAAATTCCCTAACTTATCCCATAGTTCCTTGGCTGTAGATTCTCTCGAGACATTCAACAACACCGAATCTGCCAGGCAGAGTCGAATAGTACTCCTTGCTCTTCTGTCCAACTTATCCCAATCTTCCTTCGACATACCAGTAGCTGGTGTACTAGTAGTTTGTGTACTTGTAGGTTGTGTACTAGTAGCCTGTGTGCTTGTAGATGGTGTACCAGTAGGCTGTGTAGAAGGATCCACAATAATCCATTGTTCTTTGTCTACAAGAAGTTCCTCCATATTGAGCTTCCATAGCTCAAAGTTTTTACCATTGAACTTCTCTATCTTGATTCTATATGAGCTCTCCATTCCTCTTTCTTTACTCGAATATCCACTGCAAAATCTCCCACTAAACCCGGGTTTATCATAGACCCAAGATAAACTTGATCTATCAAGACCGAGCCAAACCCTCAGCAACAAAGGTGTCCCTCTGAAGCCAAAAACTAGCTCTGATACCACATGTAAGTTTTAAACCTGCAAAGTAAAGCAATGCATATAGATTCTTAAGCAATACACAAATTAATCAATGGCTCATACACAAAGTACACGAAGATTTTATACTGGAAACCCTCAACCGGGAAAACCTTTCTTATTTTCATTATATCGAATTTCACCATTATCCATACAATATATACAATGTTTTTAGGTATTATGTAGATACCAAAACCCTAATCCCTTAATCCAGGATTAATTTACAAATCCGCTAAAAATAGCAAAAAACCGCCCAAAATTTTTTTTTGGGGCGCTGCCCTGAACCTTGTCGGCCCCAGGCTACCACCCATTGCTGAATGCTATGCGTAACTAGGGGGGTATACATTCCCCCCCCTAGGATTTTCAGACGCATTTTTCGTATATGACGCACCCACACACACACACATGCAAAGAATATAACACATACCCAACAATGGTGTATTCACCCTGCAAAATCTTTGGCAAACAACTTCGCCTGTGACTTTGGAAGGACATGAAACCAGTCTATAAGTCGAGTGATAAGGCCCATACCCTATTTAATACCTCCTCATAGGCTTTAAACTCTTTAAATATATTATCATAAACATACTCTTCGTGTTCATAAGCTTTCATATTGCAGTGCATCAAATGTCTGTTCACTAGTTGATAAGGGTCATGTTTTTTATGTTCGATATTTACCAGTTTAACTTCTTCTGGTGCTTCGGCTTCCACTTTAGAATGGACTAGGTTTAGCAATAAAAATTTCCTGATATGTACAGGGAAGATTGGCCAGGACTTCTTTTGAGCCGCCTTTGGCTCTATTCCAATACCACCTTTCACTAATTGGTGTGCTACCTCCCTCAATACCAGTCTATCCAGGAGGAATTTTGGAAGTGCATGAGGGGGGATTGAGCACCCATAAACCCTAATGTAAGAGAATTTTTCGTCAATGAACCAGTCAGCTATTTCTTTGAGGTTTTCTGAGACTGTCTCAGAAATGCGAGGGGGTTCATAGCCATAAAAAAATTTATGCATTGGAATTACTATGAAATGACAAATTTCGTAAAACACATTCTTAGCATTTTCTTCCCATAGCACAGAGTGATACTCGTGAATGGGTTCGGGGTAGGTTATGTTCCAACTCCAATTCATCAGGGGAAATGGAGTCACAAAGTAGATTGCATCCATGATGTACGCTGACATGTAAAAGGCCATTGGTTGACCTTTAGATCTTGCAACTCTGTAATTTGAAACTTCTTGAGCTATGTTATCAGACAAAATCTTGCTCCAGTTAAAAGTGTATCCTTCTGATGCTTCTTCTAAAAAGGGTACCCATTTTGCGGGAAAATGGCAGGGATTCTTTTTCCCGAAGAGTCTACACAGCATAATGGATACATAGACCATGTACTCGTTTAAATATGTTGTGACATAAATTCCATGGGTATCGGCCATAAATTTCGATGGACATCTCCACCATTCTTTTATTAAATCGAGATAAGTTCTGTCTGACTCAGTACACTCCTTCCTTTGAAACTTAGCTGTAAATTCGACATTATAAATGTGCTTAGGATTTGGTGAGATTTTATACATTATTTGTATATGCTCTGGCCTGAATGAGCCAACAACGACCGCTTGATCGTGTAAAATTTTTCTTGTTAGGATATCAACCTTCTCCAAGGCCCAATTGATCATGTCGTTGTATGCCATGAGCTGAGGGCGTGTTGCGATCTTATGAAGATCTGAATCTATTATATCTTGAAGGTGATTCTCATAATCAGCAGGAGAATTTTTTATTTCGTAATCCAGAAGTTCATATATTTCTTTCCAGGATTTAATTGAGTTGATGGCGTGTGGCATAGTGTCGGATATGATATCTCCTGCTGGGTTACGCATCTCCTTTGTATATTCACTCTTCTTCGGTGCTTTCTTTGGTGCCATAGATTTATGTCATATGAAAAACCTATCATAGAAAAGAAGCATATGAGCTTTGCCGAATGCGAATTACCTTTGAAAGACAGAACAAGCATAGGTTTTGGAACACAGACTTTTAATTCGCCTTAAACTCGTTTTATGACGAAAACACTAACGCAGCTGACCTATAATTAATTACATTTAATGCACATAATATTTCTTAGATATGCATTAGTGTCGCAGCATTTATCAATTATCTGTTTATTAATATAGTCATATTTTGGCACTTTTTGAATTCAAAATTCAGAAGATTTCATTCAACGAAAACCGAAACATGAACACACCTAAGAAGTCTGATTGTCATTAATAATGCTTCTAAAACATATTTAATTCAATCTAAACACAGATTATGAGTCGAGACTTCGCGTTTCGGGATTTCAGGGATCATGTTGACAAGAGGTATGTTATCGCTGAACCCCAATTCCCGAAACTGTGAAATCACGATAAGATTAAGTTAATCCTTAACTTTCATATTAGTGAATTAATTAATCAAGATTTAAAATTAACTTCCATTCTTTTGGGGTTTCGGGGATTGTGTATACATGAGGTATGTCATCGATAAAAACCCGATTTCCGAAATTGCGAAATCACGATAAGATTAAATTAGGCCTTAAATTTTGTATTAATAAATTAATTAATCATGATTAAACTAACTTTCATTCTTTTGCGAAATCAGGCATCGGGATTTCGTGATTCAATATGTAAGGAAAACACATGTTTTGAGTAGACCCGAATCCCTAAAGGTTTAAAAAAATTATTAATCAACTCCTTTAGGGTTTGAATTACTGTGATTTTAAAAATAACTTTACAGAAAGCGCGTCAGGATTTTTTAAAAACAGTTTCGGTTTTTTTCCTTCGATTATTTAAAGAATAAAGCTTGTCGGGACTTCAGTACTGGGGTTTTGGAAATGATAGCGAGGGTTATGCTTTATGAAAATCCGAAACCCGAAAAAGGAAGGTTTTAGTCTTGAAGATAAAAATTTTAAAATTTGTTTCAACATGACCCAAGGTTTCAGGTGGAAATTGTGTCTAGAGGAACCAATTTCGAACCTTAGAATGTTCCCTGAGTGCCAAGAGGTTACTTTGGTTGTGTTACGAATCTCAAGAGGTGTAGCAATATTATAAGACCGCAACAGACATGGTATTTAGCCACAAAGAAATAAATCACAACACTTTTGGTTTTGGGGTCATCGGGTCTATGCACAAGTGGTTGTGAGTCGTAGATCTCACAACAGATCATAACTTCGGAGTTTAGCGATCAGGAGACGTGGGAGGTGTTGATGCACAAACTTCCGAAGCCCCGAAGTGGATCTACACCATATATTTGGGGAGAAGAGTGTTACCCATGATTTTGTTCGTCATGATGATGTATTGATGATGGTGTACTCAAGCTCTTCATAAGAACTTTCTCCTAAGAAAAAGTTATTTTCATCTCTTCCATAAAACTCATTTTTGAAAACTGTTCGCAGGCTGCTAGTATATTTGCCTGCGAGAATGCATGATTCTCGCAGGTTGCCTTAAGCCAGGGTACGAGAATTTCGCACTGTGTTGAACTGGTAGGGTGCGAACTCTTTCTAAATCAAGGAAAAAGATGAATTCTCCATGCTTCTAGAAGGGAATCTTCTAGAAGGATGAGATGGCATTCGAATGTTTATCCTAGTACTGGATTCCCTGATATTTTGGGATCATTCTTATCCAAGTAACCAATTCATTCTCTCCTATATATTGAGTGAATTCTCATGAAGAAGGTTAATCAAGAAGGAAGCAAGAAGGTTAAGCAAGATTCATTGGAGAATTAGTGTAAGAATTGTGTGAAGAACTGAAGCTACAACAGCTTGGAGACTCCAACAAGTTTATCCAAAGGGGTTGATCTTCTTCATGCAAGTGAGCAAGTGTGTGTGTCGGAGCCAGGGGCCATCGAAAGGAATTTTGTGACATCAAGGCTCAGGTTGTAATCTTTACTTTCCATTAATATGATACAGTAACATGTCCCTTTCCCATAAAGCTAATTCCACTTTATTGTATAACTCCTTGATCATATACATAGATTGACTGTTGAATAGATCGTGCTTTCTTCACTTTGGTTGGTTTGTGTTGTCTTGGTCTTGGCTGCATGAGAGCACTGAAGCGAAGCGGGAGAAACAAAGACCATAGGAAGCGATAATAAGGTATGTTCTTTGTTCTTGCCTCCTATTTAATTCAATGGTCAGAATCTAGGGAAAGAGTCATGTTCTGTCTTGCTTTGTTCTAGATCCAGGTGGATCTAGGGAGATCGGTTTGTGTCCGCACTTACAGATTTATCCAATAACAAAATTGGCGACTCCGCTGGGGAAAAACCCATTTTATTTGTGGCTTTTGGTATTTTTCTGTGGCCATTTGCTCTTGTTTTACTTTTCTCCTTTCCTATCAATTTCTGAGTCTTCAGGATATCTTAATAGACCCTCTGGGTCCAGAGGCCTTTTCAAATTTTGCTTCATTTTCCAAAAATTTGACTAGTTTCAGAGGTTCTCGCACTGCAATTCACTATAGCCTGCGAGAATCTATAGAGTTCGCATCCTACCTTTAGGTTCAATGCGAGGTTCTCACACTCTGATCAAGGGCCACCTGCGAGAATGCCTAATTCTCACACTGCGTAGTATTGCCACCCTGCGAACTCGTTTTTTCAAAATTTTGGATTTGAGTTTTGGCATCTTCAACTGCCCAGATCAGTCTAGGTGCCTCATAAGAGTTTCTTGGACCATTGATTGGTGTCTTTCTTGTCTTCATTTTTGTGCATGAACAGTCTTAGGATTTCAAGGCTCTTCTTGCCATTTTTGTCTTGACTTTCATTTCTTGACTTTTCTTGGAAAAACCTTACTCTCTGATTTCAGAATCTGAGTGTGTTTGATTCGTTAAGAACCGGTGATCGGTTGAAAGTTGATTTTTCTTGGTCTTTATCATTTTCTTATTGTTTGAAAAATCACTTTCCTCATGCAATTGAAAAGACTAGTTTGGGTTTCTTTGTTTTAACAAAGTTCATTATTGCTTTTAGTGAAATTTTTGAAATAAAAAGATTTAATTTCTTGCTTTATATTAGGTTGGGGGCATCCTTGCATTTGAAGTAGCGAAATTGCATGATTCTTGGTATTTTTTGATCTTAAATTATGAAAAAAATTCCCCCTCATGACCGGGGGGGACCATGAATCGTGCATTGGTGTTCAGTACCTTTTTATCCTTTCTTGCGAATCTTGATATTGATGATTTTTAAGATTTTGGGACATTGTGCATCTAGGAATGATAAATGTTTTCTCCTTCTCGTAGCATAGATTTCATTGAAATGAAAAGATTGCATCTTCATATCTTTTCATAATTTTCGAGTCGGTCAAAAAACCATATTGTCCACGCCATCTTCCTTTTGAGTAACAACAGCCATAAAATAAAGCGCTTATAAAAATTGATTAGATATTTTTTATACTTTTTGGTAGCAAACCTACATTAGATTAGTTGTAGGGCTTTGGAATAGGTGTGAAAGATAACTTTCCAAAGTTGCAAACAAACATAGAATCTTGATTTAGGGAGCGTTTAAATCCACTTATTTCATTTTGTCCTAGGAAGCCCTTCTAACACAAGGGTCAATCACGAGGTTGCATTGAGACTAGCAGAGTTACTCACCCTACTTTGTTGGTCTTGGTGTAGAGATTGCACATATTACGGGGATCACTCGGAGGTATACCCACAATGATGAGTGGAAGCCTTTTGAGTTGATTTTGGGCTAGATACCCTGCCCTTGCGTGTGGATCGGACTGTCGATTGTCCCCCCAAGCATTATTGTTGTTGGTGGTAACCTTAGTGACCTATCTTTCTAGGTTCTTTACCTGAGGTGACTGTGGAGGGGCAAGTCTTCACGGTACCTGGAATCGATGTTGGCCAAAATCACTCGAGCTCCTTGGAGGGTATACCCACGATTATGTGTGGGAGTTTGCACAAGGGTGTAATTCCATTAAGCAGGTCGTCAACATAACTTTTCCACCCACTCTATCTCAGCACCTTCATACTTTGTTCCCGCGACATTGGATTTCATCACCAACTAGTGTGCTCATTGTGAGAAGGTTTTGTTTGTTTGCTTGCTTCCTAGATTTTTAGCATGTGCTGTTTGTTTTCCTTAGCAGACTCTAGGTTGGATTTATTTAATGGCGTCAATTCCTATAATGATCAATGAAGGAACCCCTGCTCTAGGGGAACCTTTTGTTTTTCCTTCTTATGGAAACATTGGTCCTCCTCACCTCGCTACTTTGAGCCTTCCAGGTCTCACAATTGGATTACCGGTATGGTTGTTTTCCACTCAGGTAATCCCGAATGCAGTAAGTGTTTCGGTCGTAAGAACTTCCCCCCAAGAGAATCAACCTCATGTTGATCCTTCGCCTTCTTCACTAGTAAGGTCTTCTTTGCGTTCTTCGCTTGCAATGTCGCCTTCCATTTCATCTTCTTCGTTGAGTGAAAGTTATGAAGCTAGTAACCCGGTGAATAAGAAGAAGAAGAAAAGGAAGATTAAGAAGAAGAAAGATAAACAAGGGTCAAAACCTCCAACCACTGTCAAACATGTTGGAAAACAACCAGTTACTGTTAATCATGTTGGGACTGTTGATGATGTCAAGATCACCCAAACAACCTGTAAGCCCAAGTACCCTTGCAGGCTTTGTAAGGGTAGCCATCTTCTTAAGGATTGCCCTGGTTTATCCAAGGTTATAGAAGTATGGTCTACACATCCTCGCCAACCCATGTCATCAACCTATGAACAACATGCTGATGACTTTCCGTTGACTAGTAACGATATAGTTGGGAAGAAGAAAAGTAGAGCCCTGTTCCCGTGTATGTTATGCAAAGGGAGTCATCTCACTCACCTTTGTCCTCATATGGATGAAGCCTCGAAATTACTGGAAGACATGACTATTTCACAGCCTCAACTCCCAGCTGCTTATCGCAAGCTTTCTCTCAACCCACTTATAGTTGATGGAATGATCAATCCGGACCCATCACAGGTCAATCCGGTTGATCATGTCATCAATCTGGTCACGTCCTTAGTTGAACCAGTTGAAAAAGTGGTTGATCCGATACCATCCTCGGTCAATCCCACTCTCCCCTCAGAGAGTGAAACCCAAGCGGTCGATCCGTTTCCACTTGTCGACCCCATTCTCCCCTTGGAGAATGCAACCCAAGTGGTCGATTTGATCCCATCATCAGTCGATCCTACTCTCCCGCTAGAGAGTACACTTGATACTGCCCATGTTTTTCTCATTGATACAGAATCTACTGTGCCGAGGGGTATTCCTCCTTCTCCTGTGAAACTCCCTCCAAGTAATGAGGCCATCTGTTTTGATTGGGGTGTGCTAACTGGACCTCGTATTCCCTCTTACCTTCCTTTCCAGATTACAGTACAGGTTTGTGGTCGGGACATTCCTTAGACACTGATAGATGAAGGTGCGTCTGTTAGTATTTTGTCCTCTATTGCTTGGCAGGCTTTGGGTTGTCCTCAGCTTGTGCCGGTTACGCAAAATCTGTTAGCTTTTAACAAAAGAACTAGTCAACCTTTAGGGACCCTTCCTCAGTTTCCTGTAACTTTGGGAGGGAAAACTGTCTTTATTGATGTCATGGTAGTCCAAGACCCCTTGGATTTTTCTTTACTCCTTGGGCGATATTATGTCTATGCCATAAAATCTATTGTGTCTACTCTTTTTCATGTGATATCTTTCCCTCATGTTGGATGAGTTGTGACTGTTGATCAACTTTCATTCATTGACCCTAACTGGATTGCCTCCCTAAATGGTTCTTATATGAAAATGGTATCACCCCTGCCACAGGTCAATTATGTGGCATTGTCGCCCATGGTTTCAAATTATGATGACTTAGATCCAGTAGTTGACATGTTGATCTCTTCGATAGGGTTGTTAGAGCATGATCTCTTTACTCCTGTCGCGACTCTCGACATGGTGTCCTTCCAGAGTGCGTTTCTTCCTTCCAGTGAAGACCGCTTGGAAGCCATGACCGAGTTTTGTCCCTTGACATGGTGTCATTCTGGAGAATTGTCCTCTTGGAATCCATGATAAAAAATAGAGGTTCCGAGGATAGTTTTTACGTCTCTGAGGCAACCTCGTTAAAAAATGAAACAGAGGTCTTTGAGCATAGTTTTCTAATTTCAAGCTCGTTAAAAAATGAAACCACTTGAGGATAGTTTTCGCATCTCTGTAGCAACCTCATTAAAAAATGAAATAGAGGTTACGAGCATAGTTCTTGTTTCTATGCCAAGCTCATTAAAAAATGAGATAGTTTTCCCCCTCTCTGTTTGAGTCAAGTCCTTCGTCTAGTATTTGAAGCTTCTTTTCCTCCACCTTTGTCGTTGGATGAAACGAATCTTGGGGGGATTTGCCTCAGCCTCTAGACTTCATGCTAAAGTTAAGCCGCTAGTTTCTTAAGCTGGGGGCTAAGTACCCAACATCCATGTGTTATGCGTTGGGAAGTCTAAGCATAGTTTTCTATGGTTCAATCTTGTGTGAAAATGAAACCACTTACCTCAAGCATAGTTTCCTCTGGTTCAATCTTGCGTAAAAATGAAACCAGGTCCAAGCATAGTTTTGTTTAGTTTTTAAGCTTGTGTAAAAATTAAAATCTATCCCAAGCATAGTTTTGTTTTGTTTT
>ML802530.1:196780-229317 GCA_009831015.1 Picea engelmannii | reverse complement strand
AAATCTGTTACTCATTTCGTGTCATTGATGGGGGATACATCAAGGCCCTCCTGTGACGAGTTTTGTTCCGTCGACTTCAACTCATTATCCGGAATCAAGACTTAGAAATTATTTGGTACCTTGGAGCTTGCATGCCTCAATGGAAAGTTTCTTTGCTTTCGACAGTGGGTTTACATCATTGACCCTTGATCGAAAGATTCCATCAGATGTTCGACTTCAACTCATTTATTCACACTCGATGGATTGTACTATGGTACCTTGGGAGTCATTGACATCAATGATGATTTCCCTCGCACTTATTAATGGTTTCATCAATGACTGGTAATCAAGTGGTTTCTACCATGTTCGACTTCAACACATGTAATCACATAGTTATATTCGTACTTTGGGCGACGAGATTGAAGACCCTAGATGTCATCTTTGTGATCTAGGTTGCGATGGAGTATGTATAATTTGTGACACATAGATTCACTGTGTATGTCATGTGGCTATGTCGTCTTGATTTGAAATTTCACGCATAGATCCACAGTGTATTCCAGTGGCTATGCTATATTTTGACGACATGGATCCACAGTGTATGATTGGTGGCCATGACCTATGTCTGTGATCTGAGTATGGGAATGCCTACCTCAGAATTGGTATATATGATATTCTGCAGATGCTTGGTTGTTCGCAGGTTTCCGATTAGGTGTGCTCCTGGTTCCCGACACACACATGCAGCTTACAAAGTATATCGGTTGTCACTGGTTCCAACCTCATACTTTGGGGGGAATTTTGTTACCCATGATTTTGGTCGTCATGATGATGTATTGATGATGGTGTACTCAATATCTTCATAAGAACTTGCTCCTGAGAAAAATTTATTTTCATCTCTTCCGTAAAACTCATTTTTGAAGACTGTTCGCAGGCTGCTAGTATATTTGCCTGCGAGATGCATGATTCTCGCAGACTAACTTAAGACAGGGTGTGAGAAGTTCACACTGTGTTGAACTGCTAGGGTGCGAACTCTTTCTAAAGCAAGGAAAGAGATGAATTCTCGATGCTTCTAGAAGGGAATCTTCTAGAAGGATGAGATGGCATTCGAATGTTTATCCTAGTACTGGATTCCCTGATATTTTGGGATCATTCTTATCCAAGTAACCAATTCATTATCTCCTATATATTGAGTGAATTCTCATGAAGAAGGTTAAGCAAGAAGGAAGAAAGAAGTTTAAGCAAGATTCATTGGAGAATTAGTGTAAGAATTGTGTGAAGAACTGAAGCTACAACAGCTTGGAGACTCCAGCAAGTTTATCCAAAGGGGTGGATCTTCTTCATGCAAGTGAGAAAGTGTGTGTGTCGGAGCCAAGGGCCATCAAAAGGAAGTTTGCGACATCAAGGCTCAGGTTGTAATCTTTACTTTCCATTAATATGATACAGTAACATGTCCCTTTCCCATAAAGCTAATTCCACTTTATTGTATAACTCCTTGATCATATACATAGATTGACTATTGAATAGATCATTCTTTCTTCATTTTGGTTGGTTTGTGTTGTCTTGGTCTTGGCTGCACGAGAGCAATGAAGTGAAGCGGGAGCAACAAAGACCATAGGAAGCGATAATAAGGTATGTTCTTTGTTCTTGCCTCCTATTTAATTCAATGGTCAGAATCTAGGGAAAGAGTCATGTTCTGTCTTGCTTTGTTCTAGATCCAGGTGGATCTAGGGAGATCAGTTTGTGTCCGCACTTATGGATTTATCCAATAACAAAGAGCTTGACCATTGGATCAAGCCAATTTTAAAAGGTCAAACGCAGTGGTGAAGGGAGAAATCTCACGAAGCTCTGAAGTCCAGAGTTAATCTAGCCCGTCCATCAAGAGGGACACGTGTCAGCAAATGGACTTGTTTAGGATTTCAACATTCGGGAGAATTAGTGTGTGCAGAGGCGAGAACTCTCAAAGTCTGAAGTTCCAAAGCTTGAAGAGCCGAAGTGGTGATTCATGATGATGTCACTTAGAGGTGACGAGGACCTCTCCTATACCTGCTACGTAGCCCCACCTGGAATGTTGACATTTGTACTATGTGGGCCTTGAGGTTACATAACTTAGTTTAAGGTCGATGGATCCACACTGGCGTTGATCATGATACATCAAGATTGATGGCGAAGAGGCATTGCAGGGACCCAAGTTGCACGGAAGTTAATTCTCCAAGGTGGTACCGCAATCCAAACCGTGGTTTCACTAAGGGGTTATGTGTCAGCATCAGAAGAATTATGGGACGAAAGGTGGGTTACTCTAAACCATCATTGCATGCCTCCACAATTGGAAAATTGTAAGTGATGTGATGTAATGACGTCACCAAAGGTGACATGGAAGTGTTCGGAGATTAATGGTTCAGATGTGTGGATGTGAAATCCTCCGAAGCTTCGAAGATCCAAAGTCCCGGAACTAGGATGCTTGAGGTTCCATAGTGAGTGCCAACTGTCGAATGTTGGCTTGATGTGGACTGAATATCTACCCTACTTCACAAGTTTGGTAATCTGAACTCCGAGAGATTGTTGTGTGGTGATTTGAAAACTTTTGGAGCCAAAGGCCCGAGTAAGAACCTATTGATCTAGAACTTGGTCACACTCGTGATTGCGTGGGTTGAGGGTTGAGAGAAAGGGACTAGTGCCCAAAAATTATAGCAGAGCAGAGTTCATAAAGAAAATGGAATTTGAAATTTTTCTTGAATCATATTGGTTTATGAATACTGTGGGAATTGTTAAGGACTAATGGCCTGACAAACTTCGGTTGACTGCACATTGTGTTTGTAGAGTTTAACAAGTATTAGAACCGAACCGAATTGCCACTGATTGTAGAGAAATGGAGGTGGCACAAAATGCTTCCAGTTCAGAGAATGAAGTAAAAGGAATGGATGTCCATTTGGGAGTGGAAGGATCGAACTCTAATGGGCATGGAGAAGAGATAGACAAGGAAGGGGATATGATGAAAATCATTGAAATATTGTAGAAAGATGCCTAGGCTCACCGAGCAGATAACAGAAAGCTCATAAAAGTCAGGGATCGACATGAAACATTCAACTTAAAGTTGATGCAGAGTCTGGAGAGAACCAAAAATAAGTTGGATAAGGAGAGTGAATTGAGAAAAATAGGAAGTCGTAATACCCCTGAGAAGAAAAGAAGATCAAGGAGCATTAGCAGGCATCATCGTCACTCCTGGAAACATTCCAATAAGGAAGCACACAGTAGTTCAAGCCCATATCCTACCAGAAAACATAGGAGATCTGGAGTGGATGAACTGAAGGGTTAAATGAACAAGATTAAGCCTCCTACATTTGATGGAGAACACAAGAAGGAGGAAGATTTTGAAACACAATTGCTTGGCATGAGGAAATATTTCCAACTGCAGAATTATTCCTCTCATGCAGAAGGAATAATTTCAATGTACCAACTGAAAGGAAAGGAATCCATGTGGTGGGATCAACTTGTGCAGATGTAGCACATTAAAGAGAAAGATATTACTTGGAAAGAATTCAAGAATTATTTTGAAAATAAATACTTGACTAAGAGATACTAGGACAGAAAGATGAAAGAGTTCTTTGAACTCAAGATGGGTAGAATGACCATTGATGAATACGAATGAAGGTTTTTGGAATTGTTGAAGTATGTTCCGTTCATCAAAGATGAGACTATAAAAATTCAAAGGTATCTGAGTGGACTGCTACCTTCCATCGGTGACAAGATCTAGTATGATGATCCTAAAACTATGGAAGAAACGATAAGGAGAGAAAAATGATTATATGAGAAACAAAGAGAAAAGCCTACTTTCCGAAAGGCTTGGGAAGACAAGAATAATTTCAAGATGGATCAGAGGAAGAGGGGAGATAAGCCACCCTTTTTCGAAAACTGTCCTCAAAGACAGTCAGGCTTTAGAGAGCCTAGGAAGGCTGAAGTAGGTGGGAAAATGCCAAGGCAGACACCTATGGAATGTTGGGGTTGTAAAGGAAATCATAGGTACAGAGACTGCCCCCACAAAAATGACAAAGTGAGAACTGTCCACAATGTTCAACAAGCAGAAAAAGTGGAGGACATGGGCAGAAGCATACCAAGAATCTATGCAGCCCTGGACAACAAGAAAGTTGAATATCAGTCACACATGATTTAAGTGGAAGGTATGATCAACAACCAACCCATTACTATTTTAATTTATTAAGGAGATATTCATAGTTATGCAGATCCTAGAATGGTGGAAAATTGCATTTTCCAAGAAGCAAACATGGAAAATCTTGGTTAGTGCAGCTGGCTATAAGATCCAAGAGAAAGGTTGTTGAGTTGGTTAAGTCCTCTCCACTAGAAATGAATGGACTAAGCACAAGGGATAAATTGAACATTTTACCTTTAGGTTCCTATAACTGTCTAATTGGGATGAATTGGTTGGACCAAAACCATGCCATATTAGACTGTCATAATAAGGAATTCACTTTTCTGGATGAGGGAGGAAACCCAAGGAAAGTGCACAGAATCCCAGGGGAAGTTACTGTTAGAGAAATCTCAAAAATATAGCTGAGGAAGTTCTACAGGAAAGGTTGTCAAATATTTGCAGCCCATATGGAGGAAACACCTAAGGATAAGGTATCAAATATTGAAGACCATGAAATATTAAAATATTTTGATGATGTATTCCATGAGGTACTGGGACTACCCCCGAAGAGAGATATTGACTTCTCTGTAAACCTGATGCCTAGAGCAGCTCCAGTGTCAAAAACTCCTTACAGGATGAGTACACCAGAGCTGAAAGAACTGCAATTGCAGCTTGAAGATCTTTTGAGGAAGGGGTATATACGCCCAAGTGTGTAACCTTGGGGTTTTCCAATCCTATTCGTGAAGAAGATGGATGGGACATTGATATTGTGCATCGATTTCATACAGTTGAACAAAGTGACTATTAAGAACAAGTATCCTTTGCTAAGGATCGATGATCTCTTTAATCAGTTGAAGGATGCTAAGATATTTTCAAAAATCGATCTTAGGTTAGGGTATCACCAGTTAAGGATAAAGGATGAAGACATCAACAAGACCACCTTCAGAACAAGGTATGGTCACTATGAATTCACAGTGGTACCTTTTGGGTTGTCAAATCCACCCGTTCTTTTTATGTGCCTAATGAATGGTGTGTTCAAGGAATATCTAGACAAGTTTGTCATAGTCTTTTTGGATGACATCTTGGTGTATTCCAAGTCAGAGGAAGAGCATGAACATCATCTAAACATGGTATTGCAGGTGCTAAGAGAGCACCAACTATATGCCAAACTGAGTAAGTGCTCATTTTATCAAAAGTAGATCCATTACTTGGGGCATATCATTTCAAAGGATGGGATAGTCGTGGATCCTGAGAAGATAGAATCCATCAAAGAATGGTTAGTTCCGAAGAATGTGTCAGAAGTCAGATCCTTTATGGGTCTAGCTGGCTATTACAAAAGGTTCATTGCAGGGTTCTCAAGGATAGATTACCCCATCACTTCCTTGCAGAGGAAGGAGAAGAAATTTCAATGGACAAAAGAATGTGAGAAAAGCTTCCAACAATTGAAGAAGTTGTTAACCCGTGCTCCAATCCTGAAGATTGCAGATTTGAATGAAGATTTTGTAGTGTGTACAAATGCATGCAAAGAAGGACTGAGAGTATTATTCAACCATAATGGGTTCATAATATGTTATGAATCCAGGAAATTGAAATAGCATGAAAAGAACTATGCAACTCATGATTTGGAGTTGGCGGCCATCATTCATGCTCTGAAGAAATGGAGGCACTACCTCATGGGAAGAAGGTTCTAACTAAGGACAAACCATAATGGTCTGAAATATTTGTTTGATCATCCAACCTTGAATGTTAGGCAGACTATATGGTCGGAATTCCTTTGCGAGTACGACTTTGATATCAAGCATATCAAAGGAAAAGAGAACAAAGTGGTTGATGCACTCAACAAGAGAGTGTATGAACTACATGCTACAACCATTAGCATGTACCAAAATGATATTAAAGGCAGAATTTTAGAAGCTTCAAATGAAGACTTGCAATACATGGAACTGGTAGCAAATCTACAACAAGGTAATTTGCTACAGAGAGTGGAAGATTATAAATTGGAGGCTGATGGAACACTCTTGTACAAAAATAGAGTTTATGTACCTAATTTCCAGGAATTGAAAATTATGATTTTCAAAGAAATGCATAATGTGCCTTATGCTAGGCACCCTGGATATCAAAAAACTGTGGTAGTAGTTAAGAGCCACTAATTTTGGCTAGGTATGAAGAAGGAAATTGCATAATACATCGCAAGATGTATGGAATGCCAGAAGGTCAAAGCTGAGCATAGGCACCCATCAAGGTTTCTACAACCTTTACCCATTCTTGAATGGAAGTGGGAAGTGGTGATAATGGATTTCATCACAAGATTTCCCCGAACCGACAAACATCATGATTCAATCATGGTGGTGGTGGATAAACTTATGAAAGCTGCCCATTTTATTCCATTGAAAACTACAAACATGAAAACTAATGTTGTTGATATCTTTATGAGGGAAATAACACGATTGCATGGTGTTCCCAAGAATATTGTGTCTAGCAGAGACCCGAAATTCACCTCAAAATTATGGAAAGGGTTATTCAAAGGGTTTAGAACAAATATGAACTTCAACACTGCTTATCATCATGAGTCTGATGGGTAGACAAAGAAGGTGAACCAAGTGATAGAAGATATTCTAAGGATGTATGTGATGGACAAACCATATAAATGGGAAGACTACTTACACTTGGTAGAATTTGCCTACAACAATGGGTATAAGGAATCTTTGAAGATGAGCCCGTTCAAAGCACTTTATGTCATAAAGTACAACACTCCAATAATTTGGGATAACCCCGCCGATAGAGTAGTGGTTGGGCCAGAGTTTCTCAAGGATATGGAAGAAAAAATGTTGAGGATTAAGCATAATTTGAAAAATTCCCAAGACAAGCAGAAGAGTTATGTTGATAAGAACATGACCCACAGAGAGTTTAAAGTGGGTGATCATGTTTTCCTGAAAGTGAAAGCCAATAGAAGTTCCCTGAGGCTAGGAAATTGTTCAAAGTTGGCAGCCAAATTTTGTGGGCCATTTGAAATCCTAGAAAGGATTGGACCAGTTGCATATATGATTGCAATGCCTGTATTCATGACTGTACATAATGTGTTTCATATTTCATTGCTTAAGAAATATATACATGATGCTAATCATGTAATCGATTGGAATGTGATTCAGGTGGAGCAAGAAGGCGTCTTGCAGGTGCATCCAGTGCGCATATTGGACCAGATGAGAAAACAACTATGGAATCGATCCATAGGGCTTATAAAGATCCATTGGACCTGGTATGGTCTCGAGGATGTGACATGGGAGCATGAGGATGCTATGTGGGAAAAATACCCGCATCTTTTTGAATATTTTTGAAAATATTGTTGAGTCTGTGTAAAGAAGTTGCACTGAGGACAACGCAAAAATAAGGTGAGGGGATTGTAATATCCCCAAGAACAAGCCCCAGTTGTATCTATGAATTGTAACATGTTTTGTAGGCTAGTGAGACAAACAATTATAATCTATGGGATTATGTGTTTATTAGGTCAGAGAGCCTAGGTATTAAGGCCATGAGCCTGATTTTGTATATGTAATTATGCATATCATTAATAAAATATAAACATCATTGTGTGTATACCAACCACGAAGAAATATTATGGGGGACTAAGCTCCACTAGGTAGGGTAAGGGAGGGGGCTAAGTATTTGGGCCTAGGTGCTAATCTAGGGGGCTTACCTCTAAAGGAATAATATTTTATTATTAATTCCTGAAGACTAAGGTGGACATGTTGAGTGTTGTCCTAAGTTCCTTGAAAGGGAATGTATGCTAAATGGAGTGCATGCAGCTCCAGGGAGACAGATGTCAACCTGGGCTCATGCAGTTAAAACCCAAGAGTCAAACTGTGTTGGGGGTTCACTTGCCATTTCCAATTCTCCGTCAATCTCGTTTTCCCTCTGCAATCGACCTTTGCAATCTTCATGCACCATTGAGAAAACCACTCATAGGAAGGGAAAGTCGACTTGTGTTGTCCCTGAACCCAATTTATCCACACTTACAAATCCAATTTCATACCTTAACCGTTTTTGGGTTGATGTCTTCTTTTTCCTGAGCTGCACTAAACCGTTTCTGTTGTCCTCACCTGGCTAGAGCTGAGTCGAAGATTGGCTGAATAAGCAGGTTGTCAAGCCCGTGGTTGAAGAGGTAGGTTGTCAGGCCTGTGAGCAACTCTCTCTAGGTGAGAGAGTGTGTTGAGGAAGTGAGAACTCTTGGAGGGGGTCCCGTAGCTTCTACAGAGCTTTGAGGATTCTGGTCTGACCTGTTGCTAAAGCCCAAGGCAAGGGAAGGTTGAGCATCCGATGGACTGTGGGACAATGAAGGTGCATACTCCTAGGGTGGTACAGACATGTGGGGAATGAGAGTCTGTGAGCAATGGGCGTAAGTGACTCTCAAAAGAGAATCCTTCTTCTTGAATTTTGTGACTTCCTATTTACCTTGCCTAGCCTAGGAATCCCTTACCTGGTGGATTTTAGTCGCAGCTCAGGGGTGACCTACTGTTGAGAGTGATGAACAATGTGGTCTAAGGTTGGGAGGTTCGTGTAAGGTATTCATGCAGTTGGTGGTTTTACTTCAGTTAAAATATAAGTATCATTATATGCTTAATTATGTATGTTAGGCATGTTGTGTTACTTGAAATATATCATGTGTTCTGTTGCATGTGGACTTAAATTTTATTCCATTTGAATCTGTATGGTAGCAGTAATTATGTGTTAAGTGTTTTAAATTCATTAAAATGCATGTTATGTATGTATATATTCCATAGTAGCATTGCCCGACAGTGGTGATGTTGGTTGGGGATGTTACATCACATGCCATAGTTTAAAGACAAATTACAAGTGGAGTGGCCTATCCTGCACTTGATGACTGGTTAATACCCTTTTGTAGGTCCAAAAGGTCTTAGTGGGGAGGCATGATCCAAAATGGATCTAGGAAGGCATAAAAATCAAATTTCTCAGAATCAGACGAAACCAGTGCCATTACGTTTGGCTTGTCATGCTAATTTCGTCCATATATTTTCTTTCGCAAATGAACGTTGCATGTGAAATTTATCACGTTCTGATCGATTTCCCAAACAAGCAAAACGTCAAACTGAAAGTCAACATGTCATACTTCTGAAATCAACAGTACGAATGTTACAAGGAAAATCTCTCTATGGCTAGAGGAAAACCACAACAGATGGAAATGACTGCAGAAATCAACTCTATTCTCAAGTATGCTATATAGACAAATATGCTAGAAAGACAATATAAAAGGCCTACCTCATCCAGACGTTCGATGAATTTCATCGTTGAGCACTTGACCCAAAGAAATACACCTGCAACTAGTCCTCAACAACCAAGAAATGAAAGTATATGGTGATAATATATGATGTTATCACATTCACTAGCATAATCCATTAACATTCATAACAAATACATCCATGGAATAATAATTCAAATATTTGCAAGATATCAATTGGATGAGAAAATAGTATTTCTATTAATATATGATCAACATAAGTGAATAAGTTACAAACTTCTATGTTGGCACGGTTTGAAACCGAGAAACTAAGTTCCTTCTAGTTGGGCCTCCAACACTTCAATCCTCCACCAAAGGCAAGCTCATATAAGAGAGACAATGGAGTTCTCACTCAATAAGGGAAGAGCTTGGGGGATGAAAAATGTGTTCAGAATTAAAGGATAAAGGGATGCAGAATCAATGGGAAGTGAATAATTCCTCCAGAGTAACTTTCCTCTATGTTATCCATAATTTTGGTCGTCATGATGATGTAATGATGATGGAGAAATCAGGCTCTTCACTAGAACACTTTCCTGAGAAAAGTTGCCTTTGTCTCTTTCCAGAAATCATATTTTTAAGGGAGGTTCGTAGGCTACCTATATATTTTCCTACGAGAATGCATGATTCTCACAGGCTACATTAATCTGGGGTGCGAGAAGTTCACACTGTACCTAACTATCAGGGTGCGAACATCTTCTAAAGGAAGGAAAAAGATAAATTCTCGAACCTTCTAGAAGGGAATCTTCTAGAATGATGAGTTGGCATTCGAACGGTTATCTAAGTACTGGTTTTCATGATATCTTGGGATCATTCCTATCCAAGTAATTAATCTATTCTCTCCTATATATTGAGGGGAATGCTCATGGAAAAGGTTAGAAGCAAACTAGCAAGAGAATTATTGGAGAATTAGTGGAATATTGTATGAAGGACTGATGCTACAGCAGCTAGAGACACCAGCAAGGTTATCAAAGGTGGTTGATCTTCTTCATGCATGAGCAAGTGTGTGTGTGAGAGATAGGAGCCATCGAAAGGAGGCTTGAAACATCAAGGCTCAGGTTGTAAGTTTTTCTTTCTATCAATATAATACAGTAATGTGTCACTTTCCCATAAAGTTGATTGCACTTTATTACATAACTCCTTGATCATATGTATAGATTAACTGTTGAATATATTGAGTTGTTTTCACTTCGATTGGTTTGAGCTGTCTTGGTCTAGACTACGCAAGAGCATTGAAGCGAAATTGGTACAACAAAGACCCAAGGAAGCGATCATACGATATGTTCATGATTATTGCCTCCTAGTTCATTCAATAGTTAAAATCTAGGGAAAGAGTATCATTCTGTCCTATTTTGTTCTAGATCCGAGTGGATCTAGGGAGATCGGTTTGTGTCCGCACTTATGGATTAATCCTGAAACACTCTAAAAGTTGAATTCTTTCTCCTCTTTTCCATAGCTCGGAATTGGCCCATTTATAGCCTTCAACTAGAACTGAAGAGTTAAGTCGGAACGTTTCCAGTATGTGGAAGGCCAAGGATCATTGATCTCTTGTCATAACCTGGAAACCCGACACTATTTTTCATTTTTGGGCGCATTTCCCGATGTACACGGGTTGTAGTGGTGCAAACTACGTATACACATGATGTATAGTAGGCAAGGTACGTATATGTGGAAAATTTGTATTTTTAGCTATGGGATTTGTAAACAGGGATGACAAGCCTGCATGGGGAAATGGAAAAAGGCCTTCTATGCAAGATTGCATGGGGTGAGGAAAATATTACTATAACATATGACCCCTAATGTGTGAGGTCAAAGGAGTATCTACGATGACCGAAATACATTATAAAAACCTAGAAGTGGAGTAATGGGGACCCAACTGGAAGAATTAGTTGCTCATTACAATCTGTACTGACTTTGCATACATGGCTACCAATTTGAATTACACTGCAGATCCATGTGAAAATATACCAAACAACTTTCTGTGGCCATGAATAGGTAAATACAAATGTTGTTACATGCAAAAGGTTGTCATAGTCACGAACAAGGCCTAGTAGAACTAGTCTCAAAATCAATCTGAAGATATCTGTCTACAATGGAGTACAATCTGATCTCCCATGATCACTGAAGTCAAATAGGTATTGTTATGATGAAAAGGTGGCAACAACTCAAGAAATATGTGGCTACATACTAATGTCTTCAAGTCTTCTACACAATCCACCAAAGGTGCAAGTCTACATCGTGTGAATAAAGGAGTTGAGGTCGAACAGAATAAGACTTCGTTTGATTACCAGTCATTGAGGTATACCATTAAAAAACACGAGACAACCTATCGATGATGAAAGTAGGTATCAAGGCACCGAGTACAATCTTACAAGTGTGAATAAAGGATTTGGATTTGAACACTTGAAGAATCCATTGATCAAGAGACATTGATGAATTCCCAACTGTCGATGGCAAGAGAACCTGCCACTAATGACTGCAAGCCTCTAGGTACTCATAGGACTCTAGACCTCGTTTCCAGAATAGATGAAATGAATTCGATGGAAGGAGACCCACTGAAAGGAGAGCATTAAGGCATCTCTCATCATTCAACATGAGGTACAAAGAAGGAGCTTCATGATTTGGAGGAAATCGGACAGAGAACATGTTTATGAACCAATGACCCTGTGCGTCTTTCATGTGTGCCAAGTGCAAGAGGTACACGAAAAATACCTTATGAATAGAATCCAATGAGGAAAACTGTTGACAAAGGTGAGGAAACCACCAATAATGCTAATGGAATCCAAGACACTACCAAATCCCAATGTGTGAATAGATGTCTTGCCGTCGAACACAAGGGAAACCACCCAGTCAATGACCAATGATGAAATGTTGATTGTTGGGTTCAAGGTTACCTACCAATGAGGAAAGTAGGACTAGGTTGCATAATATAACTACAACATCATGTGATTATGAGACAAACTGAGGGTATGGATGACATGAAAAGTCAAGAGTTTTGAGGAATGGCCGACACAGGTTGATAGACATCCTTTGAACAAGAGCATGAGATATATGGAAGACTCTAACAACATAGAATCAATGATGAAACCATGAGATGCAGGAGGCATCAATCAAACTCTCCATAGGGACTATAAGAGTAACCAGTTGGTGGAGAAAACTCTTTGTAATGATCTCATCTTCCTAAGGCCATGCTAAACCCAAAATTATGATGACAAGTGGACTCTATAACTTTGTGCTATGTTCAAAGGCGACACGACTGCTGCCAATATAAGATAATACTCCATTCCTGCCCATATGTTTTTTTCTTTTTTTCATAGTCAAATGAATGCTATGATACAGAGGAGGAAACAATTGTTGCAAGTAAGAAAGACTAGTTCCAACAGTGGAAATGCAAGGAGGTGAATGTGGGAGATGGACACTCGAGGGAATGTTCCCTCCTGGGTATAGGGTGTCAAGTTGCGAAGGATATAAACGAGGCTTTGCTTGGTTGAGGATGAAAAACTGATGAGGCAAACAGTTTATAATGCAAAGTGAGAACCGAATATAGGCTCAATACTACAAGCAAGGGCATGATATGCAATCACAACTTAATGCCAAAAAAAAAGTCATTTTTCATAATCTTAGTCTACTTGGTGTTAAAAAGGGATAAACTTGTACGAAATAGACATCTTTTCAAATCCAATTTACGAGTGTGAAAGAAACAAATTCACTCGACAATATTTTCTTTTTTTGAAAATGAGTCGGAAAAGAGCTTAACTAAGACTCATGACCTTTCAAGTCCAATTTAACGAGTGTGAAAGGGACAAATTCACTCGACAATATTTTTTTTTTTAGACGAGTCAAAAAAGAGATTAAATCAAACTCGCTTGGGAGTTTTTAGGAGACATGTCACGGGGGAGGCCAAGGCTCCCATGTTAGACTTATGTGAAATGTCAATATCTTATGAATAGCCGACATAATCTTGGGAAAACCAAAATCTCTCCAAGTCGAGGAGAATAAAGTGCTAGCGGAGGTGATCATCTCTGTGATATATTGGATAATGTCTATTACTTGAAAGGACATAGGCAAAGGTGTTGGATACCCCACAAGACCATCCCAATCAAAGGGAACCTCTCCAGGACTTGGAGGGAGAGTACTCGGGGAGAGTAAAACTCTCTCTTGTTTAGAATGTGCAGTATCAGAAAAAGGGATAAACTTGCACCAAATAGACATCCTTTCAAATCCAATTTACGAGTGTGAAAGAGAAAATTTCACTCGACAATATTTTCTCTTTTTTAAAACGATTCAGAAAAGAGATTAACTAAGATTCATGACCTTTCAAGTCCAATTTAATGAGTGTGGAAGGGACAAATTCACTCGACAAATTTTTCGTTTTTTAGATGAGTCGAAAAAGAGATTAAATCAGACTCGCTTAGGATTTTCTAGGCGGCATGTCACGGGGGAGGCCAAGGCTCCTGTGTTGGACTTCTGTGAAATGTCAGTATCTTACGAATAGCCGACATAATCTTGGGAAACCCTAAATCTCTCCAAGTCGAGGAGGACAAATTTCTAGCAGAGGTGATCGTCTCCGTGATATATTGGATAATGCTCTTACTTGAAAGGACAAAGGTGGAGGCATTGGATACCCCACAAGAAAATCGCAATAAAAGGGAACCTCTCTAGGATTTGGAGGGAGAGTACTCGAGGAGAGTAAAAATATCTCTTGTTCAGAGTGTGCAGTATCATAAATGCTAATGACATGGTTGAAGGAAGCATCACCCTCCAAAAGGAGGGTTGGATTGACCATAGATTTCACTAGTATGACCACTTCTTCAACTCCAGGTTGAATAGGATGCATGATAACATGGACGAGAGACACATCACCCTCTCCAACGGGGGTGTGTTCAGGATAGGATTGCATCAACATGAATGTCGTGTCAATCAAAGGAGAAACAAGGTGTGGGGAAACCACATATGCCTCAGAACTCGAAGGGTCCTCAGGTGAGAACCACACTTCCGGTATCCTAGCAGTAGCGGGACACAAACAAGTAAGGTGATTTCCTTCGCAAGTCCTGCAAAGGAATTTGGGTGTATGTCTGAGACGTCTAAGCTTCTCAATTATATGAGTGCCCCCAACGTCATTTACAATGGTTGGTGACATGTTCTCAGTGTGACTAGCAGAGGCTGGAGAGTCATCTCCCATGTGATGTACAAAGGATGGGGATGTGACATTGATATGACTCGTGGTGACTGGAGTGATTCCCCCAACATGAATAGTAGCGATTGTTTGCGGGTCTTCAACATGACTTGCAGATGTTGTTGACCAATATCTAACATGGATAGCAATGGTTGGTGATGGAGTTGCAATTTGACTAGCAGTGACTGGACTAGAGGTAGTGGTGAGTTGTGGCATTTGAAGCCATGGTCCCGGGAAATATTGGTTTTGGAACATGGCAGGCCAGGAGGGATCCTAGTTTACACCTTGTCCCTGTTTGGAAAGGTAGTATCCTCTGCCTAACTAATCCATAGAGGTTTGTACAGGAATCAACACAGAAGCAGATATTTGCGAAGAGATAAAAGTATGATAAGGATTATTCAAGTGAGGATATATGTTGCCCCCATGTGAAGGGGTTCCGTGAAGAGGGTAGCATGAACCATAAAATTGATTCCTTTTGTACGAAAGACTAGGGGATATATGTGGACCCTCCATGGGAAAGTGTTAGTAGGAACCGGCATGGAAGATGAATGATACACATATGGGGTGTAATAAGTAGAATAATCACCCATTTGAGTATTGGCTTCCGAAAAAACATAGCTAGGGCTGGATCCATAAGAGGGGAGGTTCCAACCTCCCACAATGAGAGTTGGTTGAGGGGCATGACTCCTATCAAATGAATATGTATACGGTGGGGCCATGGTGCCCCCAAATCCAATGATATGACTCATATAAGTGGGCCAGGGAGAGGATGGGACGAGTGAAGGTATGTTTAGCATATCGACAGGAAAATTATTAGAGGCCCAAGGTTGGAATGAGTGTTATAATTTTGTATACCATTATGAAAAGAGGACGAATTCTTCCCCATGAAATGAGTGAAAATCATAGGGGGGTAGTGGTAAATGAGGGAGCCAAAGGAACTCCACTATCCATGATAGTGAGAACTCAGTGTAAAATCCTAAGGCTAATTTGTAATAAAAAAGAACACAAAAAATAATCAAACGACCAATATGCACACAAACGGGGTAAAGTGGAAGAAAGGGGCCTCCCTCCCTAAAGTAGGTATGCCTCGCCCAAGAGGGGCCTGAGACTCACTGCTAAAGATTGGAGGTAACATAATTGGTTATAAGGGCTCTCGTGGGATTAACAACCAGTCGGTCAGATCCCCCCGGAGAGGTAATCCTCCATAAAGGTTGTGTGTTATCCGACCCTTATTTGACCTAGGCTACCTATAGAATAACCCCTGTAAGTAACATATGTGGCACCTAAGTCAAGAAACTAAGAAACCACTGTATAATCGATGCACATGCGAGCAGTCGTAAGTCATATCCGTCGTATGGGTAGGGTAGCAAAGACCGAAACCTTGAAAGCACCACCTCTCACGGAGGTAAGGGCACTAGCAAGATCCCTAGATACAAATAGATCCCTAGAAATATCTCTGACGCTAAGAAGGTATTGGAGGAATATCCCTTCAATCGACCTCACGTGACCTCGTGATTAACTCTGGTGTAAGTGGAGCCTCCTAATCTTACCGATTATACAATGGATTTCTCCACACCCTTAGTCAGACACATATGTTGATTTAATAGCCTTGGATAAGTTTACTCACAAAATCCTATTCCAAGGCACTAAATCCTAAGCTAGTTTGTGCACGCTAGAAATAAAATTGTTACTAATCAATTTTAAATTATAGCGTTAATTTTAATGGCCGTGCTTACTCAAAATATGCGGTCGT
Source organism: Picea engelmannii (assembly GCA_009831015.1). Classification (NCBI taxonomy): domain Eukaryota; kingdom Viridiplantae; phylum Streptophyta; class Pinopsida; order Pinales; family Pinaceae; genus Picea; species Picea engelmannii. The sequence goes on along the minus strand of ML802530.1, from coordinate 212,978 downwards.
TAAACTAGTGATGTTATGACTCAGCAAGTAAAGTAATGAATATGAAAACAATGCAAAGTCCTAACTTCAATTTCCAATGAATGATATGCTTCCTAAAAACTACAATTTTCAATTCAATTCTGCAATAAAAATGCAATCTTTTTTTACATGCACTAAGATAAATAACAAGGACTCAAAAGATCAAAATTCCAATCAATGTAAAATGCCTAATATTTTTGTATTTTCAATATAAGAAAAATGAAAATGCATGGACTGAACAACATCTTGATATATAGACTCTACTGTGTATAGACAATGACAACCCAAGTAGGATACCAAGGAGAAAAACACCCATCCCAATGTACAAGGACAATCAAAATGAAAAGATGATGAGAAAGGCACCGCCCAAAGATTCAACCAAAGACAGGTTTCCTGTCATTCCACAGACACTTAACAGTCACTACGGAGACCCAAGAAGACTCGGCAATCATCAAAACCTACAAAGCAACCACCAAACCTAGAAAACACGCAAAATAGGTTGATGTACACGACTATTAAACGAAAAAGCGCATAAGTAAGAAACTTGCAGGACGACAACATGCGTATATACGCGACTGTCAAGCAAAACCCCGTGTATATGTGTCAAAGACACATATAGGCTAAGGAGAAGGATGAAAAACTAAGACCCAGAGTGAATAGAGGTTGTCAAGCAATCACATGACAAGAAACTCAATATGAACGAGAGAAATCTAAGGAGAAAAACACTCCAAACCCCAAGTGTTGTGCATGTTTCGTCACTTGGGTGAGAAAAACAATGGCACTTGCATGACTAGTTAGTCTTGCTATACAATAAAAAGGTTAGTGAGTGGATTAAACAAGCCAAACACATGAAATAAACAAGTAAAAAAACTAAAACAACTAATGAAATAAAAACTAGAATGCAAAAGAAACTTAGAACCATAAACAATCAACCAATGACTAAGATTATGCCACCAATGGATAACTATATCAGTTAGAAAAACACCGTAGAGAAAACAAATGAGGAATTATGGGTCCCCTCTTCCTCCTTGGGAGGGATCTTGAGTTCCCTAATGGAGAGCTCTTCTTACAATGGAATAAAAATGGCAAATGATGAAGAAAATCAATGCCTATTCCCTCAAGAGGTGAGTGGAATGGCCTATTGCAATGATGCTAGAATGATCCTAGGAGAAAAGATGATTCTCAATGGAGAATTGAGGAAACATAACAATACTATGAAGATATTGGTTTCTTAGTGCACCCATGGCCTCCATTTATATCATTTCTTTAAGGAAAAATTCAACTAGTTCTTAGTGTGAACAAGGGGCCCTTTAGGGCGCCCTTAGGTCCTTGACCAACCCCCCATTTGGTTTTTTCTCAGATATGAAGGTCAAATCAAGTTGGGAGCTAGTCCATAAGTGGTTGGGGGGGGTGGCGACAAGAACCATAAATGCACTGTTCATAGGAGTGCGCAAATTTTCTCATACAAGGTCACACATATGGTGCATTGTGTTCTCTACGGGCTTCATTGGCCCGCACACTATGCACGCACTACCTTTAGTGAGTTTGCGCATGTCAATGTTTACCCAATTGTATAGTTTTTTCCTTTTGAAATGCATTTTGGTGCTACACATGAACTAATAGTTGTTGGCATTGCTATATTTTTGTAACCATTTGTGTTCAGTGTTGCAGACGAAATTATAGTGATAATAGATGCCCCCTAATGTGTGAGGTTAGGAGCATACATATAGTCGAAATACATCAATGTTTATTCTACTAAGAGTGCCATTGTAATGAAGAGTGCTGAGAGGAACTGCAAGAACGATCCGTCGGAGGGAGAGGGGAAACTGTGGGACCCAAATATTTCTCTAGGGAAAACAAAATCTGTATACAAATGAGGCGGGCATGCCCCATGCTCGTGTCATGTAACTCAAAATGTAAGACAATAACTGAAGTTGTATGCTAGTGTAGATAACTGTAGTGCCCTTCGGGGTGGTTTGATAACGACAAATGATAATTTTGAATGGTGAATATACTTTGAAAAGAGGCAAGGAGGCTTGTAAGAAGTATTGATGACTTCTAGGCATTAATGGCCTAACAAATTCATAGGTCTTCGGCTGGTATAAAAAACTGCATTGGTCGCATAATAAGACCCACTATAACGTGAGGGTTTGTTGAAGTCAAATTTTATGGGGGTAAACAGAATCAATAAGAAATGATGTTTATCTCTATGTCTTCCGAGACTCCTCATTCTAAAGGTAATGAGAGTCAAATATTGTCTCACATCTAGAAACTGTGTTGATGTCAACAGAAAGGGAGACATGACTCCAAGAAGAAAATGGATTCGTGAAATCCACGGTAATAAGATCAGGAACTGATAGGGGACATGAACGAAGTCAAGATGCAGTGAGACTCAAGACTTCCCTTGGTTGGGGGTATGTTTGAAGGATGATTGGCAGCAACCGTAAAACTGTATCTAGCGTTAGGGGGACAACTAGATATGGGGGTAAATTGTGCCAGAGGCTTGAAAAAGTGGATAAGCTCAGAGATCAAGGGTACATGGACTTTGGGATATTCGTGGTTTATGAACGATGTCAAAATGAGAAAAGGAGAGTGGATTCCCCAACCAAGGGTGAAATGGGTTTCGTTGCCGGGAAAAGAAGGTCATCAAGGGTGACGACAAAAAGTTAAGTAAATGTTGGAAACAAAGGATTTTTACAATTACCAAATAAATAAAGAATAATTTGGGATACAGAAACAAGTGCCCCAGTCCAAGATGGCTTGGCCTATGAGGGCACAGGTTGCGAGGATAACTGGTGGAGGGTGGAGGCCCCATGGGTGGATTTCTATATGTGGTAAATGAATGGAGGGAAATATGCAGATGGGAAAACTGATTATGGATGAAATGGAGGGTTAAGGATACTGCGGAGGTGCAGTCAAATAGAACCGAGATGAGATAGCCTGGGAGTCCATTGGGGAAGCTAGCAATATGATGAGAAGAAATATGTGGCTTATTCTCAGAAGTGCATAAAACTATCGGGACTCCCAGCCCTAGGGGGTGAAAGCAACATGAGTGTCAAATTGCCGAGGGGAACTATGAATGGGACAACTCATGTGGGGGAGAATGCTATCGGGTGACAGTACCAAAGTGAAACAGAGGTGATAGTACTGCAGAGCCATATGTGAGGACCCTAAAGGTAAACTTTGGAGGGTGTGACTTGGAGATGGAATTGATATTCAGTGGGAATGTTTACATGCCAGTGTCGAACATATACCTGAAGGGGTTGTGTTGCTTGTGATGACCAAGTACCTGCACACATGAAAAACTAAATACCCAACGTGAACAATATCTGATGATAAAGAACATATAACAACTATTTGATAATTTTGAACATGAGCATGCGTACCTGGACGTGACATGATAAAAATGCTCCCCTGGGGCCAAGTTCAGATGGTGACCTGGGGAATGTGACTGTGTAGATGGTGGGACCTTTATTTCGTGGCTGAAGACGGATCGAGAAACAGAGGCTCTGGGCTCCTATAACTGAGTGTGGAAGTTTGGAAAAAGGGAATATATATGGCTGGTGGGCCCACAATGCCACCTCATTTGTACCCATCTCTATAGTGAATTGACAAGAGTATTTGGAGGAGTTTCGGAGATTACGGGAGCTCGAGCCGACTATTCCTGGTGTTGCGAGAGTCAGGTTAGTGGTCCCATCCTCCTGTATAGCATTAATTTCCTATTTTTGGGTTAGGGGTTGTATGAATGGTCGTACAAGGGTGGGTTTAGGGGTGGGAAGTGACTCTGGTTCAGGGGAGGTGATCTTGAAAGTATCTAGAGAGGGAAATACCCTTGGTGAGGTGGTCAGATGTGGTTGAATGATGACCTCGGTATGCCACAATCAAAGGACACTGATATGTGAAGTGAGCAAGTAAGTCACAAATAGCGCAAGTTAATATCATCCGTTCAGTGACTGAGGAAGAGACATAATGGTTGTCAGTGACGTGAGTGCCAGAAAGTGGTAGCGGAGAGGGCTCTTGCTGAAAGTTTTGGCGTACTTCCGTTAGCGTTTGAAGAAATTGAGGTAGAGCTGGGAAATAATGAGTGTAGTGGCCATATTATGAATAGATGGCACAAGAAAATTTGGTTCGCAACATTTTACTTCCTGTAGTGGAGGACGCGGTCGTAGTACTATATGTGCTTAAAGAAGAAGTAAGCAGTGTGGTTGCTTGAGGGCGTTTAATCATATTGCGTAACTCGGGAAGAGAAGGACATCTGTTAGTGGGGTGTCCCTCTCTTTCATAGAGTTCTCAAGGAGGTTGAAATCGGGGAGTAAGTGGAGCAGTGGGATCTTTCTTCTTTTGTCTGCCCCCAACTATGGCAGTGATGCTGGAAATTAGGGGTGAGGGTGGCGTGGCCGAAGCTAGTACTGGAATCTGCATCGGCATTCCCTCTGACTGAGGAGGGATAGATGGCTGAGGAACCATCACGGGTGGGTGTAGATACCATACAGGGATGGCGAGCACCATTTTGGGAAGGGTAAGCGTTGTGGCTACCTAAAATGCTTGTACTCTCGGTGGGGGCTAGAATAAGGGAATTTTAGCGATGGATTGGGGAATTGTCTCCCAAACTGGGATTTTCCCATGCAAGAGGGGGAAATCAAGGATAAGTGGTGTAGTAGGGTTCTCAAGGAATCCCTGAGGTAAACTTTCTTCAATTGGTGGGATGTTGAGGTGTGGAGAGGCCTCAGTGGGAGGAATGGTGTCTCTGGTGTCAATTCCATTAGAAGATATGACACACACTTGTTCTGAAGGGTGTATAAGAGGTGGTGCTCCATGGTATGCCCCCAACAAGGATGGGTCTTCGAAGGTTCAGAGAATGAGTGAATAATCATCGGAACTAGTGCGGACAAGAGGCAAGATGTTATCGATGTTGGTGGAATGGTTAGGCTTGTAATGTCTAATTTGGTTGATGGTGATGATTATCTTGTTGCGGGGGGACATCATCATTCGAAACACAGAATAGGCTACTGCCTTCATAGCGTACATGTAGCTATGTCCAAAAAAGATATTGTAATTGAGAAGGGCGTCGATAACCTCAATGTCGATGATGATGGTTTTTCCCCTGAGTTTGACGGGGACATTTTGAAGGATCCCTTCAGGGGAGGATGGTCGACCATCATAGGCTCTCAAGCAGGGATGATTTTAAGGATGGAAATTTATTTTAAAATGTAGAAACCTTGGCGAATCTTACTAATCCTTCATATTCCAACTATAAATGATTGGCAATATTTTTGTAAAAATATTGAAATTTCTAAGGATTTTATATAGTTTTAATAAAATTTTGGCGATTTTTAAGGTAAAATAATTTTATCCTATAGAATTTGGGCGAATCATTTTTAAAATAACGATTCTCGTTTTTGGAAAAACCATGGAAAATTAGCCCATGAATGAAATTTAGCCCCTAAAATCATCCCTACGAGTCTCAAGGTGATGGAGGATGGTACAAGATCAGGGGAGCCAAGTTTTTTCCATACAATTTTGGACATGATGCATGTGGATGCACCTTCATTGATATTCTAAAAAGTTGTTTCAAACATAACTACTTAAACGGATTGGAAAGACATTGTCATAGTTTGGGTTTCAGAGCTCAAAAGGATGAGGGACCATTTGGACCTTGACGAATATGGTATCGGAGGAATATTCCTTCGATACATTGGGAAATGAAGGGTCTTGAAAGAAATAAAAAAGACAATTCATTTAAGATCTGTAAACATGGAAAAAAAGGTCAATCATAAGATGTCATGTGGTGAGGTCATGATCAAACATGTCGTATCGACTCAGTGGTGTTGAGTACATGTTGGATTCGAGTCTGTTCATCTATGGAATGCCACGTAAGAAGTGAAATTTATGCGTATGGGCTATCAGATCATGAGGGTCGGAGTCTCGAGTGGTGTGTGGAGAGAAATACTCCAACAAAGATGATTCTAATAGACCAAAAACTTCGAAAAGGTTTCTGTCAGAATGTAAGATAGTGTGATATGTGTTCTGAATCCATAATGACTTAAGCTAAAAGTGCGAGAGTGAGATCTATCATGCCAACTAAGTAAAAACAAGGATCATGTTCTTATTGTAAGAGGGAGGAATGATAAACTTTGGGAAACAGGGTTGAAGAGTGTAGTACCAGAGGAACTATTTATCACTATGGTCCATGGGTTGCCATTCATGAAGAATTCATAGACTGTATAAGTGATAGAAAAATCTTCTCCATGATTATACCTTATCAGTGAAGTAGGAATGTATTCCTTATAAAGCATTTTAGAACATAAGGGGGGGGGGCATTTTAAAATAAAATGGGTTGTTGTGGGAGGTGAGACACAACACTAGGGTACTCTTGTCTCTTTTTGAGTGAAGGTTTTATCCATATATTGCAAACTTTCCTCCTATGTTTCAAGGTTTTCAAGGATACTGACCATCTCGACTTGACTCAACTTCATGAATTATCAAATCTATACAATGAAGGTAAACAAGCACATTCCATTTTACATAGGAGTCCAATACATCATTTACATGCATTCATATTTTCCATTAAGCCAGAAAACCACACATTTACATCATTCCCATGCATTAAATAATCAAGTTAGATACTTATCTGTTTTGAGAAAATATCAACAACCAACTAACTGAAAGATGATGCTTTTCCTCCCAACCTTAGACCATACTACCGAGTGTCTTCCTATAGTACACAACCCCCTTTCCAAGCCATGATATCACAAGGGAATAATCTAGTTGGTATTTAATTCATGATGATCTAGGAAGGTTACACTCCTTCTCCTTCTGACAATAGCAGAAGTTTCCCCCTTCCCACTAAGCTTAGGGATTCCATAGGTTTATCAGGTAGTTTATCAACTAGATTTCCTCTACACAAGCGAGTCCCTTCTCTGTTACACAATCCCTTGACGACCTCCCCTTACTAGTGTCGGTTTCTATCCAGTAAGTACCAAGTTGCGTCCCTTTATCACTCCAGTCTAGATACAGGTATTCTCTATTTCAGGGTGATCATCAATAGTTTGTACAAGCGTCTTATTTTCCTCAATGAAATCTCTCTTCTTTGTTCTTTTCTTTGATATGTGCCAAAAACTTTCTTTGCTCATTGTGCCCTTCACTTATGATCTTGTAGCTCTGAATCTTCCTCAGAGTATTCTCTGAATCTTCCTCAGAGTATTCTCTGAGTCTGTGAACTACATGTTATTCTCTCTTTTCTGCCAATGTCCATCGTCTCTCCTACTTTTTCTCTGCATGTGCATTTTTTTTTTTCTTTTTTCTTGGTGATGTTTTTCACGTTTGGCCTATTCCTTTGCCAATCCTTGGGACTCTCGTGGATTCTGTCAGAATTGACCTCCAGTCAGGGATACACATTTTAAGGGGCAATCCAAGGGGTGTACTGTCATATTTTTAGTTGACCATTGCCTCTTCAAGAGATCATATATATCAGCAGTATTAACTGTCTCAACCACCAATCCTATCTTCCATAACTATTCACGTGGCTCCATGTAGGTTTAAGTACGTTGGTAGGTGTGTGTTTATGTTTTGCAGTATAAGATAACTTTCTAAGAAAGATTCCTATTTTCTTCACTTAAACATCTCAACTCCACCTTACCAATTGACTTCATTAGTTCCACATGTGATATCATGGCTAGTACTCTCAAGGATTTTTCCCTCCTGAGTCAGCTGCCTGGTGTTTTCATTAATCAAGACATAATTACATGCTTCATAATCACAACATATGAAGTCTTAACCATAATTATAGTTACGAGGGAAAACATGGTGTTACATTTAGTAAGCCTTGTTGAGTCAGACCTATAAGGATTAGTGTGATCATGTAGTGTGTATCCTTCTTATGCATAAGAGTGGATGTGACATCAAATTGTGGAATTAACCACTAGGTAGGTACGAGGGTGGCATGTGTACTTGTATCTAAGCTTGATGGCGACTCAAAGAAGTTGGATCTTCGATTAAGGGGGGCAATGTGAGAGGGAGTAATTAAAGTGTGAGTTGGTTGGGACCAAATAATGATTAAGGGAGAGTCAAATGTGTTGATGAACCATGTAGGTGAAAATGATTCTTAGGGAATTACCGAGTACAACACATGACACCCATGTATCTCGGTAGTTTGATCTCTTTTTATATGGACATCAATGATCAGTGTGTTGCAGAGACAAAAGGAAGAAGTTCGAGTAGTAATCGGTTTAATACAGCTACAAAAGAAGAAGAAAAAACATAAAGTTTGAGGATGAAGCTCATAGTGAAGAAAGCGAAAGCCCAAGTGAGTTTGTGCATTATAAATCAATTTTCCCATCTATGTGCAAGGTTCGTGGTCAACCAAAACCATCTGTGTGTGAGTTTTGTGGTGAGGCGAAACCATCGATGTGCAAGGCTTGTGGTCAGCCAAAACCATATATGTGCTGGGTTAGTGGTAAGCGGAAACCACTTGTAAGCAAAGTTTTTGGTCAGCTAGAAACCACTTGGTGTGATGGTTAGTGGTCATCGAAAACCACTTGAACATTGTAATGGTTAGGGGTAAGCCGCAAAATCCCAAGGTGATTTATGATGAGGGGAAGCCACTAAAATAAAGCAGCACTATGGCCAGCCATATGAAGATAGACGTTGAAGATGATGACATGACTATGCTAGAGACTCGACCACATAGAGATTAAGACATGTGTTCGTTAAGGGGGAGTGTTAGAATACATAACTCATACATGTGGCATGATGACCTATTGAGCAGCTAAACCAAACTTCATGACCTATGTGAGTAAGTAAGAGATAAGTTAAACAAGTAGTTGATGGAGATAAGGATGTAATAACTAAGATTAACTTTACTAAGGAAATGTGTCAATCTCATCCCTTAATCTATGCTCATGATCAATGGTCCAGCTTCATCTAAATGTATATAAATAAAGACTATTTCTAAAGCCAAAGATGAGGGTGATTTTTTTTGTTTATCTCTATCTCTCTTCTGTGAAGTCTCTATGTTGTTTCCCATTGCCTCTAAAAGGTTACCACATTGCAACTAACAGACTGGATATGAATCAGGCCAAATTTTCAGGGGTAGTCTGAGTTTCGCATGGATCAAAGTTTCATTCATTTCAATACCTTATCTTAGGGGTTTTGCCCCATTCACCGAGATAGAGGTAGTTTGAGTTTGGCATGGATCAAAGTTCCATTCATTTCAATACCTTATCTTAGGGGTTTTGCCCCATTGAGGAAATCGATTAAAGTTTTAGATTGATTGAAAATTTAAAAACAGACTAAGGAAGAGTTCTATATTCACTGAAAATTTAAAAACAAACTAAAGAAGAAAGATTGCTCAAGGAAAGATTACTCACAAGCTAGCCCACTCTATGTCAAAAACCCTCAATTTTAATTTTAACGTACTATTTCATTTTGAAATTCCTACCATGCTTTAACGTACTATTTCATTTTGAAATTCCTACCATGATTGTCCAACTTACTATTTCATTTTGAAATTCCTACTGTGATTGTCCAATCATTTGGGAGCTTGACGACGGGCACTTTAAAAAGGTACGAGAAAATAAAATACGAACCAAATTTTGGATAGAGTTTCCATTGCTTTTTTGTTTTTGTTTTTGTTTTGAGAAATCGGTGGTTTCGCATTGATTCAGAATCCCTGTCTGGATCAAATTTGGGGTAAAGTTTCTACTGGATTTTATTTTCTTAAGAAATCGGAGGTTTCGCATTGATTCAGAATCGCCGAACTTTTCTACGAAGTTATATAAAGAATTTGAATTATACGAAAAATTGAATTTAGTCTAGGAAGAAAAGAAACTGAATCATCAGAAAAGTTGAATTTCTGATCCATTTCGAACGGAAATTTTAAAAGAACACTTTTGGATACCGATTATCGTACGGCAGCGTAGGGCCGTACATGATAGTAATAATAATACCTTGCCGGCCATTGAAGACGAACCTTAAGAGCGTCAGACAGATATTGACTCCAGGTTTTTTATGTGAAGTTGTTGGATAAGATTGGGCCGCCTCATTCAACCGTATAACCTCAGGCTCTTCGGAATGGGCCCAAAGCTTGGCCAGCACGTAAGGTTTGCCATGGAAGAAGGAACCTTAAGCCTCAGACAGATATTGACGTCCATGAAAGAAGTAACCTTAAACGTCAGACAGATATTAACTCCAGGTTCCTGACGTTCTGGTGTTGGATGAGATTGGGCAGCCTCATCCAACCTTATAAATTCAAGTGGGCCCAGAGCCTCTCAGATCACAAGTAAAAATCGTGGTGGAATTGTTATTATGGGACATTTGCTTGAAATCTGGGAGAAAGTTGTTAGATCAGCAGATTTGAGTGATTATTTCTGTATAATTCAAGTGTCTCAGGAGTTTTTCATCATGCCCAATTCATTTATGCATTCAAAACTGGATTTTAAACAACAAAATATAGTGAATTCTGCTAAAAAAACCATTTCGTAGAATAGCTAGACAACGTCATTATTATCAGTATCAATTTCGTAATTCTGGTGGAACTTTCTATCTTTTGGGTTTTTGGTCCTAACCAGCAATATAAATCTAGATAAAATCATTATTTTCTGTTGTTTAAATTGCATTTCTGAAAACATAAATGGATTAAATTATATATAAATTTTGAATTTTTTAAAATGTGTTTTCTTTTCCTATTTAAAACTAAAATTAATAATATTTATTTTGAAAATTGATATTGAATATTTTAAATTTAAATTTTGTTATATTAAGAATAATAAAATGTATTTATAGTTTAGATTTTTTTTGTTGTCACTGACATAATCAACTAGCACTTCGGTTTGCTACCTCTATAACTTCCAGGTGTGTGGGTGGTTCTAGTACTCATGTGACACCCATCTACTACCTATAACCTCGAAGGGTGTGGGCAGTTCTCGTACACTCGCGTGACACAGGCGTGACACGGGACACGGGGTCGATTCTCGTCTGCTACCTCTATAACCTCCAGGTGTGTGGGCAGTTCTCTTACTCGCGTGAGGTAATTCCCGTCTGCTACCTATAACCTCCAAGGGTGTGGATGGTTCTCGTATTGCGTGACACAGGGTTGATTCCCGTCTGCTACCTCTATAACCTCCAGGTGTGTGGTCGGTTCTCCTACTCGGTTCTCCTACTCGGGTTGTTGATGTTTTGTTATTATAATTTTTATAATAATAATAATTTTATTTTAAGTTCACAACCAAGCCATTTGACAAACAATTTGACATACCCTACCCTTTCTGGATTTGACAAACATTTTGACATACCCTACCCTTTTAGGAGGAAACCCATGTTCTTAACCATTAAACCCACTTAAACTACCATTATGTTAATAATTTTTTTAAAAATAATTAAAAAAGAACCTAGAATAATAATAAAAAGCTTCTTAAAAAATTATTATAAATTAAATCTTAAATAAATTTTAGATTTTTTAGTATTTAATAGATCTAAAATTAAAATGAATTTATGATAATCATAAAATTAACATGTTGACATTTTAAATTTAATAATTTGTGATGGAATAATATCATGATGAAACTAGACCTTCTGAAGGAGAAGATTAGTTTGTACTAATCTTACATTCCATGTAAATACATGATTGGAGAAGGAAAAACATTGTAAAATAGAGTACTCCACAATTTCTAAAATGTTATGGTTCGAGAAATGGTCATTTTTATGAGACACTAAAAAAATAAAAAATGAAAAACACTTTTTCTTAAAATGTCCTCCATACACTCACATTAGATCTCAATTTGTTACAGTATCTACTTCTTAATTTTTTAAGTCATCAAAACTATCAAAATGTGGTGCTTTAAGAATGTTTTTCTTTAAACTTTTGAAATACAATTGTAAAATCTTATAACAAATTAAATAATTTTTTAACTTTATTTTTTAATATTTAATAAATCAATATTAATCTCAATAATTTTAATAATCATTATCGTTATTATATTTAAATTCTAAATATCTTTATTTCTTAATGTTCTATAAATTATTCTCAATAATCTTAATAATAATTAATAAACATTATTATCGTTATATATTAAAATTAAGTGAATACATGTAGATGTGGTAATATGCCATGTTAAACTATTAATTTGATCACATTTATTCAAACAAATATTGTTACATGGTCAAATGTAAAATGGCCCACATATTCCATTGCGTTAGGTTTCTATCTAATATCTTCAAATTCTTTAAAGAGGTTTGGCATAAGCTAAAGTGGTTGGAAAATGCTTTAAACCTAAGTCCAACCTCTTTTGTTTAAGACAACCATTTAAATTTTTATTTGCATGCTTATCAACTAATATAATTCTATAGATTTGTAGGTGCACGATGTGGACATAATAATCGCTTGTGCATTTCTGGTTGAGGGATGCCGACTTAATTATCATTATGAATATAATTAATGTAAGTCAATAGCTATATATAAATCGAGGTGTGACATTTTACTTATCCAAATTTGTCTAGCAATAAGTCAATAATAATAGATAATATTGCAATTGTTTTAAACCATTTTAATAATTGGATTTTAATAAAAGTGATTATAATTAAAGTTCACATATATGAACATCGTTATTACAATGGATATCATATTTCATGTTTAAAGTTTTGGAACCATTTCAACCAATCATAAACTTTGTTAGTGCAATCACGTTTCCTCAATCGATAGTTTTATTAAATGATAAAATAAATAGATATTAATTTATCCATTTCTATTTTGGAAATGGTATGTATTAATAAACATAAATCAATTTTGTTTAAAATTAGTGAAGAAGTAGAAACTTTTCAATCATAATCATTTATCATTAATCAATGATCAAATTGTTAAAAATTTATTCATCTCAATCTTAAATATAATAAATATAAACAAATATTAAGATATAATTTCTTATTTAAATATTTTTATTTCATTATATAGGTATTAGATATATTTAAATCTATAAGAAATATTAAGATATCAATTTTATATTATAAAAAAATGTCAACTTTATATATAATAATAATAATAATAATAATCTATTTTTAAGGTCTCTACGAAAGTATACATATCCTACCCCCTTTCTATTTAAATCTGACCTCTTAAAAGAAAACACATGTTCTTAACCATTAGGCCCACTCAAACTGTATAATAATCATAAAACTAATGATAAAAGAATCTAATATCATTTCGCTTTAATTAATAATAATACAAGTTATTAAAATAATGATAAAACTAATAATAATAAATACATATTAAAGAATCTAATATCATTTCGTTTTAATTAATAATAATAGATACATATTAAAAAAATCTAATATCATTTCATTTTAATTAAAAAATTATATTAATGTAAAGTTTCACATTACATCAAATTAATAACAAAATTCTACCTTCCTCCTTCAATTTGAAATAGTACACTATTCTTGTCATAAATAGTAAATATGATACTCTATAATACTACCACCGGAGGTCATAGTGCTTTACTCCATAGAGCTAATACTACTAAGGTTACTATGTGGAGAACATAGTAACCTGATATAGGATATTCCGCTAAAATAATCCAGAATAACATGGTAGTTGCTCTCTAATCCTCTACAAGGGAGGGAGAATAATAAGTCAATGGGACTAATCCAATCTTAAAATTAATATATGTAATTGTTTGACATGAAAAAATTAATAATAACGAATGCATACTATTAAAATCTTTATTTAATTTTAATTAAAGATTCATATTTATATATAAAAAGCTTCATGTTTGCATGGATAAATTTTGGAATTATTTTTTAAATCTTTCATAAAAAGTTGAAAGAAGTTGAAAGATGTAATGTAGAAAATGTATATTATTTTAATTAATGTTTTAAATTTAGTTTTTAAAATTTTGTATAAGTAAAAAAAATAAAATAATTTAATATCTCACCAAAGTTTATTTTTTAATTATGTTTTATTATTTGTGAAACAAACTATTTTATATAATCCATGTTATATGTAAATTTTGAACAAATTTAATAAAATAAATATCCTTACAACTTTTTAAAATGCTATAACCTTATTTTATTAAATTGCAATGCACCTAAATTGGAAACTGATATGTTTAGTGCACAATATTTGTTTCAAGAAGCACATTTTATAACTTCTCATGGAGTAGTAGATGTCTCTTGTTGTAACTTTGACACCATCATAAACATAAATAATTTTTAAGTAAAAGTGATAAATTTATTTAGATTTATTTTCTTAAATTCAATATTAAGAGAGATTAAAAATCTTAAAATACAAACTTTTTCTAATTTTTTATATTATAAAAACAATTTACATTAAAAAAAAAAATTTCCCTATAACAATTTAAAAATATAATTTTAAATAAAATAATTCTAAAAAGAAATAAAACTTTAATAAATAACTTAACACTTATTAATCTTAAAATAACTTAATACTTATTAACCTTAAAATAAAAAATCAATACCATATTGACTATGTAAGACCCCCACATAGGTCAATAGCCACTCAACATATAAATAATTACATAAAGCACCTCAAAAGTTAGTGTGAGGGCCTAAGGCATCTCGAAAGTAGGTGGGGAGAGACTAAGTTTGTCTACATTTTTAATTTAATAAATAATTAGATAGTGATGATTCTATTACAGATTGAAATAGATATGATTTATTATATAAATTAAAAATTATTATGTTATTTTATAATGATGATTCTATTCACAATAGTAATTAGGGATTTTTATTCTACAACTGAACCATATAGTTGGAAATTTACAAAACGGATGATCCTTCCATTCATTTAGAATAAAAATATGTTTGTGGTGTCCATGTAGCACTAGTCCTAATTCTCATTGTGCTCCTTCAATTTCTTCTATAAGCCCTTTTTCCATTTGGTTCAATTTCTTCTATAAGTCTTTTTTCCGTTTGAGTCTTTTTTCCATTTGGTCCATTGTATATATAAAATTATATCGCATTACCATTGGTTCTAGAAATGTTCTAGAAATACCATTCTCACATTGTGTCAATCTTTTTTAAGGTATTTCAAATCACAGAGATAGTATTAATTTAAAAAATGGTAGTGCACCATGTGAATGTGCAGATGAAGGTAAGGAATATCAAAGAGGGAAATTCATAGAGCAGGTTGTGAAGCTAAATTTTCCTCTTTTGGATGCTTAATGTTCTTTGGAACCTTTGTTGCTAGAATTAAACTCTTTAAACTATGAATGTGCCCCAGTTAAGGGAGTCCTTTCTAACAAATTCAGTTGTTAACTTGACGAGAACTATGATCTCAAAATAAAAGCTCTAGATCTAAATATTCCTATTTTTGGGTCAAAAAAAAATAAAATAAACCCTTGAATCAAAAAGTGGTGTTTCCACGATCACCCACTTTTCTAGTGAGAATTACGACATTTTTCTACCATGGCCTTAAATCTTCTTAAAGTTGCAACAAAAACATTAAGATCAACCTCTGAAGTTAAAAAGTGGTGCTCCTAGCATCACCACTTTTGGGGGGTTTTGAAATTACAACTTGGTTGAAATTTTGCCTTCCATAATTGATATTGTGTAAACAAAACCCTTAAAATTGAACTTTCAAATGAAAAGTGATGCTAGCATTAGCACCTGCTTTTCTTTGGATTAACATTACAACTTGTTTGAAACCATGGCCCTAACAATTAGTATTGTTGTGAACTGAAAACATGAAATAAACCTCCAAATTAAAATGTTATGCTACAAATAGAAAATTTATTATATTTTCGAATTTAAAATTTCAAATGTTTTTAAATCATAACCTAAAACATGATATTGTTACCACCAAAATAATAGAAAATGAAATAATAATAATAATAATCAAAATAAAAAAAATGAAGAAACAAATATAATGATAAAGAAACAAATATAATGATAAAGAACATTAAAAAAGAAAAAACAACATGTTTAAAAAAAAACATAAACATTTTAATTGAAAAATATAATAATATTTAAAAATAAAAAATAAAAAACAAAAAATAAAAAGAAATTAAACAACAAATTTAAAAAAATTATAAAACTATAAAAAATAATGATTAAAAAATATATAATTAAAAAAATGATAATGTGAAACAAAATAAATAAATATATATATATATATATATATATATATATATATATATATATATATATATATATATATAAAAAAAAAAAA
>ML802530.1:149412-184530 GCA_009831015.1 Picea engelmannii | reverse complement strand
CGGCGCATTAATTGCTTAAGTCGGCCTCCCGACCGCCAATGGACCGGCCCCCAAGATGATTTGACCTTCAGATCAGGGTCGGCTCTGCAAATTCGGTGAATTAATGGCTTAAGTGAACCCTAAACAGGTCCGTGTTTACACCGAAATTTGGTTACGTGACCGCCTTGAAAATGCTATAAATAGCCATGGAGACTCATTGTTTTAGCAGAGAATTCAAAGCAGTGTTACGCTATCCAGATGATTCATAGCTCAGTCTTTGACAAGAAATCCATCAGCGGCCTAACCCAAAGTTCTTTCATCACTCAGTTTAGTTCTATTCATTTTGTAAGGAAAGCATTGTGTTGAGGGCTCTGAAGGACCTTCCGCTGGAGGGAGAGGGAACCCCTATCTCTGTCTTCAGCGTGTGCTCTGGTTTCGCTAATAGATCAAGCCTTGAAACCATTGATGACTCCCTTGTCTCACGTTTGATGTTTTTGTTTATTTTCGAATTGTTATTTGCTTTCAGTTGTTAGATAGATTGTATTCTGTTTTGTTTTTTGTTAACCTTTTTGCTACACATCATCCTGTTCTGCCTTGCCAAGCCCAACAGGGCATGCTAGTGCTCCCATTTTTGCTCACCTGACGACGATTCGAGCACGAACATTAGGGTTTTGGATTTTATTTATGATAAAAAGGCCTTTGGAGCCTCATTGTAAAATCATCTTATCATGGATGCGAGTAGTTGTCACATCTCTTCTCAGAGATAAGCTGCCACCATTCTAGCGAGTCTTTCACTCTGTATTTTACAGTCTTAGTACATTTTCGCTCATTAATAGAAAATTGTGTATTACTGTATATCTGTGTTTATGGTTTCATCTCTGATACATTTCTATTATAATATTGGATATCTGAGATATCGTTGTACATTTCTTTATTATATCTTCGCTCTCATTTCATGCCGAAAATAATCCAGATCAGTGGTATCAGAGCAGGCTACTCTTGATTGTTTTTCAGTGCACGTCTTCGACGAGGTCCGAGTATAGCAAGTTGGGTCTCGAGCTTGTATCTCTTGAATACAATCGTTCTCGCATGCCCAAGAAACCCTCCATGGCAGAAGAAAAGAAAAACGACAAAGCAGATGATTCTATCAATCTGTTGCTTGAACAAGCTCTCACGCAATAGAGGGATGAAATGATGGATAATTTTTCCCACATCCTTCAACATCTGTCGATAGAAACAGACACATATTTATCAAACATTCACTTTAGAAGAACCTCTCCTTTCAAGGTACACGTTAATTTTGATATTCCCATATTTGAAGGTCGGATAGATGCAGATGCCCTAAATAAATGGTTAAATCTGCTAGAAGGTTACTTCTTTGTTCATAATTTTTCCGACAGGGAAAAAATCACCTTCACACTCCTTAAGGCTCTCCCCCATGTCAAACATTGTTGGGAAACTTACTGGGAGAAAAGTTCCACAGAGGAGTCTGGAATATATGGGGCCGAGCCCACTTGGGATTTTTTTGTGGATGCGGTAAAGGAATAGTATTACCCTGTTGGAAACTATGAGGACCAGTACATGAGATGGACCACACTGTGGCAAGAGAGGGGCCAAGAAGTTCCAGAGTTCACCAATACCTTCCATACCTTGCACACCAAGCTGGGCATCAAAGACTCCGAATGACATTTGGTTCTGAAATACCATGGGGCTCTACACATATACATCCAAACTAAAATGGATTTTCTAGACATCTCATCACTCGGTGTTGCTTATCGATATGTTGTTAAAATCAAGCATAAATTTAAGCACCAGAACAAATGAGAGTTTGGGTCTACAAATCTGCAACAACCAAAGTATGACAAATGCGGCCCTAACAAACAGTCTCCCGAAAACTAGTCCAAGCCACAGGAAAAGAAGGGTAACGGGAAGACAAAGGACATCGAAAAATGGTGCGATTTCCACAAAATCCCCTGGCACAACATCGATGAATGTCGCTCAAAACAGTCATTGGTGGTCGAGATCAAAGACAAGGAGCCGAAACCTGATTTAGAATCTGACTCTGAAAATACCGATAAAAGAAAGATCATCGATGCAAACCCCACTGCTATTGTCGTGGCTGCAACAATTCAACCAGAAGAACCAATAGATCCTGAAGAGGGGGAGTGCCTTTTTCATTCACAGATGTGGGTGAATGGGACCCCATTGCATTTTATTGTTGATAGTGGGAGCCAAAAGAACCTCATCTCAGTAGAGGTCATCAAACAGTTGGGATTGTCGACAACACCACACCCGCAACCATACAACATCGGTTGGCTTTTCCAGGGATGATATCTCTGTGTCAGCCATCAGTGTTGATTGTCATATGGCATCCAACCCTTCAAGGATGAGGTATTATGTGATGTTTCCCCACTGGATGTCTATAATATTCTCTTGGGCCAACCATATATGTGCAAGCGCCATGTTGTTTATGAGTCCCGACCCCAGAGTGTCATGGTTTCTCTGGGGGGTCATATCTACAGAATACCAGAGGTAGTTACAACTAATGTTCCACCTAAACAATGCCGCAAGGTAGTATCTCATACTACAAAATTCAGCTTCTTCGCAATCTGTTCAAAAGTTGAATAGAAGGATACTGCAACCACTACAGCCTCGACCAAAGCACCTTCTATACAACAGAAGCAGGTCGACAAGATTGCAACAAAGTGTAAATATTCCTTCTGCACACAAAAATCTCATGTAGCTAGTATGGTTAAAAAGGTCCAACCCTTCCAACCACAGGTTTGTGACAACCTTCAACAAGCTAAGCAGCGCAACTTCTCCAACAAGGCAAGAAACTCATCAAGATGCAGATTCAACAAACACTTTTCCCTCTCCCCCAGACACTCACCGAAATGGATACCATTGATTCCTAAGGAGGGAGGATTGATCTAGGTGTATATTGGTGGCCACCCACCTTTTCCAACTGGCTCAAAACAGTTTTCTGGCAATTTTGGTAATTTACTATTTTTAGCAGTTTTTAACTTCCGGGGCCATTTTGAGGGCCTAAATGAAGTTTTTTTTGGATAGATATTCTCAATGATATCTGAAGGCTTTGATTGAGCCCCCAAAATGAATCTCCTCGACGATACCTTTCCAATGAGCTATCATGCACCCAAAACAGAGATTGTATGCCAAAGTTACACCCTTGGGAAGTTGATACACCAAACTACCCAAAACGGGGTCCACAAAATTGTTGGCTTTTCATCTTCCAGGGTTAGGGTTTTGGATTTTCTTTATGATAAAAAGGCCTTTGGATTTTCTTTATGATAAAAAGGCCTTTGGAGCCTCATTTTAAAATCATCTTCTCATGGATGCGAGTAGCCATCACATCTCTTCTCAGAGATAAGTTGCCACCATTCTAGCGAGTCTTTCACTCTATATTTTATAGTCTTTGGACATTTTCGCTCATTAATAGAAAATTGTGTATTACTATGTATCTGTGTTTATTGTTGCATCTCTGATACATTTCTATTATGATATTTAATATTTGAGATATCTCTATACATTTTTTTATTATATCTCTGCTCTCATTTCATGCTAAAAATAATCCAGATCAGTCAATTTTAAGGTTTTTGTTGGGAATGGTATCGGTTGTCAAGACTATGATTTCAACCAACTTGTAATTTTAATCCTGAAAAAGAAAACGGTGATACTTGGAGCACCACTTTTTGTTTTCAGGAGACGACTTTAAGGTTTTTGTTTGCAACTTTAAACATGACTATTGAAAAAGTTTGTAATTTTTACTTTGAAAAAAAAATGGTGCTACCAATAGTGCCATTTTTTGAAATGGGGATAAATATAGCCACCAAATGTGATCTCTAAAAACGGTGAGAACTATGGAGGGTTCTCACCAAGTCGGTAACTATGTTAACGTTGTATCCTTCATAATACTACCCATACGAGGAGGAATAAAGCACCTACTGTGATAGGGAGGTGATGGATGATGAATGTCAATTTCAATTTCGACTAATTTAAATCTAAGCTCATTTAAAGACAATTCAAAATAGTGTTTCCAAAGTGAAAAATTGGGGTTTCTAAAGTGAAAAATTTGGTTTCGAAAATGCCAATATTAAATTTGGATTTAGAAAGTGGAAAATTGAATCCAAAAAATGAGAAATTATATTTGAAAAATATAAATATTAAATCCAATTTTACAAATTGAGAATATGAAATTGGCACATTCAAAATATATTTTGCAATTTTGGAATCTAATATTTGGCACATTCATAACCAAAAATTTCACTTTATAACCTCAAATTTTCACTTAATTTTCAATAACAAATAATCTATATCAAGGATTTTAAAATGGGTTATACGCCATCTATAAGTATTCATCATTAAGTTTTTCACAATTATAAGTGTTTGTAATAATATAGATCTTTTCGTGATCACATAGATTACTTTCCTTGGATTGACCCACATGAATTATGTTTCTACAATCATAAGTACCTTTAAATACAATGTTTTAAAATATTTTCCCAAAATATGTAAGATAGAGTGTAATTCAATAATTCAATCTGTCATTATTGTGTTTTTCATTAATCCCATTGTAATATTTCAACAAAAAAAAAACTAACATTTATTACATAGAATTCATATATATTGGATTTCTATAATTAAAGTTGCAAATCAATACTTATAAAATTTTCCATTAATCAATTTTTGTTTCGATGGAAATATTATTAAAAGATTAAAAGTACTATTGAATTTATCTAATTGAACCAAATATTAAAAAAATAGAAGATTTCTTTGACCATATAAAACACTATTGCACATAGAAAATATGAAAAAAAAAATACTCCTTACTTTATTTAACATAGTTTCAAGTATTTTATAATAGGTCCCACCTTCATTACACCATTTACATGTAGGAAGCATGGCCACAATTGATTTAATAAGTATGTGTCATTCACATCATCATATATCCTTTTGTAATTACATAATTCCTTCCACAATTACATACTTACTTTTCATTTGAATCATCTACAATCATTGTGTTTCAAGCATCATAAGAATCCTTAAATCCCAAAGCATATTAAAAGGTTTGAGATATATATGTGAATTCCCAAGACCGACATGACCCTTTCAAGGTATTGTGTTACAATCATTTTATGTTAGGATGACTTTAAATTGTTCCCTTTTCAACCTATTGTCTTAAATAACAATGTCAAAAAGTCTTTCGTATTAGTATCTTGCGTAGAAGTCCATAAACCAACCTCAAAAGCACTAAATCACCCTTGAGCATACAAACAAATCTTTGTACTTATATGAATGTATATATTTCTCAACAATGACTTGTTTTGTAATAATATTTTATGAAATGCATGCAACAAGACTCCATTCATATCAAATATAAACAATGGTTTATTTAATAAATCTTATGTATCTACAAAAAAAGAAATGAAATGCTCCAATTAATATTGTTATTTGTATATTTGAAAATTATTAAGTAAATATAATACAAATATGGTATGTAATTTTCAAAAAATGATGATGCATAGCATTCATATTTTTATGTAGATAACCAATTTCTAGAACAAATTCAATTATCATCATCATTCTTATATCAAAAATATTGAAATAAATTTATGTCAATATGATGATGATGATTAACATCCACTAAGACCGAATTGGTCGATCGGACCTTAAGAGGGTAAGTGATTACTTGTGATTCTTTAGAATTTTGTTTCTGTGCTCGAAAAGCATTAAGAGAATCTTTCCAAGATCACCATACTTTTGTTGAGTTAAGAGGTTAGGAAGGTTGGTAGTATGATAAATATTTTGAAAATGAGATCTAATATGGGTATAGGCTGGACAATCTAAGAGAAAGTGTTTTTCATATTCAACCTTCTTAGTGTCACAAAGGTGACACACTCTTTCATCCCATGGCGTTTTAGGAATTGACAAATGCCCAGTTTCACTATGGAGGTCGTGAGAATTTGTTCTTATCTTAAAAATGCTTATTTTTTTCTTTACACTTGGCAAAACAGATAGATAATTTTGATTTTCTAGATTAGGGTTGATTAAATCTTTATGATACCTTAATTTTATTTTTTCCTCTAACTCTTTATCACACCACATTTTTTCCTTAAATTTTGATTTGATGTTTTTTTTAATAGTATCTTTATTCTGCAAAATGGGTTTTTCCATGATTCCCTAATAGTTTAGCCAAGATTGAGCGTCTTTATGCCATCCTCGCTTGAGTCGATGGTGGTTATGACTTGATTTTGAAGCAATTTTAGGTAGCCTCTTATCTTCCATGTTGTTTAACTTGTTCTTATACATTAGGTATCTAGTCATAGCCATGCTCTCAATCGGGGAGAGGCTTGTTTCTAAGAGGAGGATGGGATAGGGAGTATTTCCTTTAATTTTGAGATTACAGGTTATAAAATTCTTTTGTATTTTCTCTATCTTTCTCCGAGATTCACGAGAGATACTACAACCCCAGACTTCACATCCATAAAGAATAACAAGTGTAATAAGAGTCTCAAAGAGGAGTTTCTTCTTATCCCAACTCCAAAGATCAGTTGATTTACAATTGTTTTCAAGCCCATAATAAGCTTTCCATCCCCTAATAATCCTTTTCTCAATGCTATAATTCCAATTGAGCTTGTGGTGAATATCAATTCCAAGATATTTGTACGAAGTCACTTCCTCCAAGTTGTTGTTTTCATATACAAAGGTATCATAAGGGAACTTATTGGATTTAATAATCATGACTTTAGTCTTATCAGTATTAATAGTCATACCCATATTGGAGCAAAAATCCTTGAGGATTCTTAGTTGGTTTTCAAGATCATGGGGACTCCTTGACATAAGAACGATATCATCGGCATAAAGAAGAAGATTGATGACTATACTAGTGAGAGTAGGGCCGACGCAACCTTCTTTTTCCAAGCATTCTTCTAACTTATAAATGTATATGCCAAAAAGGGTAGGGGACAAGGGACAACCTTGTTTGACTCTGATATTGCAGTTAATCTCTTTTGACCAGCCCTCAGTGTTTTTAAACTTAGCAATAATGTTCTCATACATCCTTATTGCAACAACCCTCAACTCGAGATGCACTTTTATCTCTTCCAACCTATTCCAAAGGTTTTTCCTAGGAACCATGTCAAAATCTTTTCTAAAGTCAACAAAACAACAAAATAGATTGGTTTTAGTATTGCGTAACTCCTCTGCAATGATCTTAAAGGTAAAAATATGGTCCACTATTGAATGATATCTCCTAAACCTGGCCTGGCCTTTATCTCTTTTACCGTGTCTTTCTATCCAAATGCTAATCTTATTTTCCAAAATAATTCCATAAAACTTGGCTAAAATCGAGCTAATCATAATGGTCCTATAATTAGAGGGAATGTTTCTATCCCCATTTTGAAAAATAGGAACAATGAGGATTTGCATCCAGGGTTTAGGGAAGCCCCAATTGACTGCTAAATTGAAGAGCTTGTGTATTTCAGGGATAAGGATTGGCCCTCCAATTTTAAAAATTTCAGCTTGGTAGCCTTCAATATCCTTAGCTTTCCCATTTGCGAGCCGCTTAACCCCAAACTCTATGTCATCTAAAGAAAAAACTTCTTTCTTTGTAGGGTCAATAGGAATGGTTTCCATGGCATTAGGGAACTCGTAAAGAATTTTAAGGTATGAATTCTAGTCTGTTAAGGGAATCTATTATTTGCTTTAGTAATGCGTTTTATAATTTGGCTCCAGAACTTCTTAGGATCCAACTTGTATAGTTGTGAAAGTTGCTCTTGCCTTTTATTGATATAGTATCTTTTTTTTCCTTTTAATTAGAGCTTTGCACATATTGATCTTATCGAGTTTTAAGGGCTCATTAGAAGCATCCCTAATGGATTTCCTAGCAATTTTACATTTTTATCATACCAAGGGTTGGTTGTTCTATTATTCTTTTTATAGGACACCTCGAAAGAGAAATTTTTAATAGAACTGGAAAGGGTAGTTGTAAAATTATGATAGAGTTCTTCAATGTTGTCCTTATAAGTTAGGAGATTTAATTTACTATTTAAATCCTTTAAGAAAATGTCAAATTTACTTTTGTCAAAGCAAAAATTCCTTTGATTATCATAATTCTCTTCAATGGTGCTCCTATGCATGGAAAATTTTAGATTTAGGGTTAAAGGTTTATGATCAGAGTCAGGTTCATGGTCATTTAAAAGGTCCAAAGTTGCTATTTGGTTGGAAATGGGGATATCATATATCACATAATCTACAACAATACTACCTATCCCATGAATACATGCCATTTGGTTGGAGTTTGGCCACTTCATTACTCCATTGCAAATTATTAGGTCTTGAGAGCTGCAGAGCTTAACCAACTCAGTACCAAACAAATTCTCAATTAGGTCTTCAAAGCTTCTTTTGTAGCTATTAGATAAAACAAGGTCTTCATGTAGCCATAAAGGATTATGGTTGGAGTCATCACTTAAAAGAGTATCTTGTTTAGTTGCAGTCCTAGCATTAAAGTCTCCTAGTAGGAGGATATTACCTTCATTTTTCAAATTATAAATATCTTGTTCTAAATTATTATAGGGACAATTTTTATCTAGATTATTTTTCTTATAAAAAGTAGAATTAATGGTTGCAAAATAATAAATTTATATATACATCTTCTTAGCATTGGTGTCTGAAATTTCTATCCAAATGTATTGAATAAGAGGGTCAATCTTATGAAGTTGAATGTGAGGAGAAATACTTTTTCTAATATAACAAGCTATGCCTCCTATCCCTCTATGGTGGGATTTTTTGTTCCATGCCGACCACAAGACAAATCCTTCCATGTTAGAGACCTTAGACTCCTCATGCTCCCAAGTTTCAGCTAGATAGATAATATCAATATCACTCGGGATCCAACTTATCATAGGACCTTTGCGCCATTGAAAGCCACGACAATTCCAAAAAAGGATCCTGAGTGTCCTAGATTCCTATTTATTATTATCCTTCTGGTCTCTATCTCGAACAATAGCTTTTTGATTTCTAATTATTGCCCATTTTCCTTCTTTCCTAGCTTCTTTTACCTTTTGAACTTCCTTCCTTAATTCATCTTGGTCTTCGGGAATGAGGTCTTCATTTATAAATATTCCTGACCCTTTTAAGCTCGGAGATTTACTAAGTATGCTATATTTATGGTCATTATAACTTACTTTGACACGAATCAACCTATGTTTCTGATAAATTATTTTTCCTAGCCTCTTTACTTCTATGAGGTAAGTTGTATCAATTTTTTATTTATTTTTTAATTCTTCTTTTACTATTTCTAGCGTATACTCCTCTTGTTGTTCTTTTATACAAAACATTATGAGGTTCAAGGATATTTTTCTACACTCATGGTCCAATTCAATTAGCTTATTCATTTCCTCTTTGATGGGTTTGATATCCAATTTGTTTTCCATATTACTAAGGGTCAAATTGTTGGTTAGTTTTTCTTCTAGCTCTTTAATCCTATCTCTCAAGTTGTGATTTTCTTCAACCCCTCCTTCTTGGGTTGATTGTTTATGTTTTTCCATTTATTGAATTCTATCATTCATTGTTTGCAATTCACTCTTGAACCCTCAAAATCTATCATCTATTTGAGTTTGAATGGTATCTTTAATTTTTTTATCAATCATTGCCTCTAGCTCTATTTGGAGTTTTACATCCCTTTCTTCACTCATTTTTTCTAATGTTTCTAACTCTATTTGGATTTTGACATCTCTCTCTTCTCTTCCTTTTTTTACTGATTCCATATAATCGCAAATGATCTCTAGGGTGATTTTGGGGGGCCTACCCTTGTTAGGATGATTTTTTGGAATAGGTGGTGGAGTGCTCATATTGAAAAGAAGAGAAAACAGATGTCACAATTATTATTATGGATTGACTTTATCTCTCAAATCAACTTTTACTTATGAAACTTAAGATAATATATATATATATATATATATATATATATATATATATATAAAATTGGATCAAAGTAAAAAGTGACTCACCTCATTTCATATGTCCAAATGCTCAACCCGTTAAAGAAACAAAAAATATTTTCTGGAAACAACAGAGAAGTCTAGAGAAACTACATAGATTATTCTGGGTAAAAAAGTAAAAACCAAAGAGAAGTATTATTCCCGTTCAAAACCCTAGATATATAATCTTAGAAATAAAATATTTAAAAAATCCCGTTCAAAATCACAGAGACATAATTTCAAATCCGTAGAGAAGTAGTATTCCCGTTCAAAATCACAAAGAAATATTATTTTCGTTCAACCGCAGAGAAATATTATTTCCGTTCAAAACCGCAGAGAAATAATTTCAAAATCAGAGAGAAGTAGTATTCTCATTCAGAACCGTGGAGAAATATTATTCCCGTTCAAATATTATTAATGTTTAAACACTAAATGTATTTTTCAATGAAAAAAAAAATCATTATTAAATAATTGACATTCAAATTACAATTGTTATTTCATGAGGGATTGTATTTTCTAATGTTTCTAACCAACACCTTATACTTGGATGAAGGCCCAAAAAATGAGAAAAATAACAAAAAAATATTTTTATAGTTTTTATCTTTTTTCATATGAAACATTAAATGTTCAACCCTATGAAAATGTGAAGTAATTTCCATCATTATTGTTTTTTGAATGATTTTGAATTTCATCTATAAACAAAATGTTTGATATATATATATATATATATATATATATATATATATATATATATATATATATTTATATTAATATTAGTATTCCCCGAATATATGCATACATTCGTGAATTAAGAGAGTATGTTTGAACTATTAACACGTCCAAATAAACATGAATTTTCCATTTCTCAATGAACCAAAGTGGATCATGAAGTATTATACTTCCATGCCATTTAAATATGAAAATCACAAGGCTTGTCAAAAATTCTCTTGTGTAACATTTTTTATTTTTTATTTTTATGTTTTCTAGCATGTTCGTTATATGAAAGACTAGTATGCCATTTAAGAAACTACGATCCAAAGACATCTAAGTCATTAAATTCACCCATGTATCATACATGGTTTAGGCACACCAACCTTTAACATAGATGGATTTGTTTGGATATCTCCTTATAAAATGAAACCCTCAAAATCCGATCGCTCTAATAAAACTTAACCTCATGCAACATTTATAACATGACTAAAAATTTATATGTAGTAATGAAAATACTTATCATGCACTACCAAATATCTCTTTTACACTCAAATTTGGATTGCATACAAACCATAAGTATAAATTTACCTCCAACAAAATATATAAATCATTAAATTAAATAAGTTATTCATAATTAAATTGTAATTAAATGCACTCAAATTTGAATTGCATACAAACCATAAGTATAAATTTACCTCCAACAAAATATATAAATCATTAAATTAAATAAGTTATTCATAATTAAATTGTAATTAAAATAAAGTGTTAAAAAAATAAAGCAACAACACATATATTATACCTAAAAAAATTTATTCATAATGAATTAGAAATATGTAATTAACATTTTCTTCAATAATTATAATTATAGTAAGATAATTAATAAAAATAGTATACTAATTCAAAGTTGAAATGCCTAAATATAAAATGAAATTTGATATATAAAAATTTAAAAATCAAAATTTCAGAATTATACCTTTTTAGTGTCATACAACGTCAATGTTTGAAATCTATTGCATAATTTAGTAAACCATGAAAACATATGCCACTCTCACATCCAATTTTCAATATATCATGAAACATTGACAATGTCCAAGTATTGCATTATTCCATGTTGGTGAATATATTATGATTCTTTTAGAAAACAAATGCTGCATGGAAGCGGAGTCCCTGCCAAGTTGGGATGGGAGTAAATGTGAGGTAGTAGAGACACGTCGATAGAAAGTTGAAGTAGATGTGGTTTGCATGCAAAACATAGTAAAGTAAATATATAGTTTTATACATATGAAATATGTACTTTTATACATATGAAATATGTACTTGTATAAAGTATATATTTAGATTTATACATATAAAATTTGTACTTTTATAAAGTATGGGGATGAGATTTTATAGAGCATGCATGGAGCTGTCATTGCATACTTAGCCATTTTTTGGATCGCGAGTTCTTGGGGTGGCAAGTTCAAAGTTGGACCTCTTATGTTCTGTGGCCTACAAATAACACCGACAGTTTCACGATATACAAAATGACAGGTGGAGTGGTGGACTATAGAAATTTATCATAAATTAATAATTTTAGTTATACAATAGAATAGTAATAAGGTCTGTTACATAGGTTCGTGGAGAAAAACACCAAAAAATTAGCATTGTCGAACTATTTTGCTTTAAAACTAAGGATTTTCTTGGACAAAAAAGATATAGCATTGTCAAATTGGTTTTCTTTGCACATGTTTTACAGAGCATGGACGAAGTGGTCATTCCATAGTTAGTTAGTTTTTGGATCGCGGGTTCTTGGGCTGTCGGTTTCAAAAATGAGCCTCTGTTGTTCCGTGCCCTATACAAATTGACAAGCAAGATTGCGGACTATACAAAGTTATTATAAAATAAATAATGTCTATTACATATCTCTAGAAATTACATCAACATTTAAAACATTAACGTCGTTGAAGACCAAAAAATTAGCATACAATAGGAATTTTAAACCCAAAAATTCTGTCATATACATGAGACAATAATTTATAGAAGATTATAACATTGTACGGACATTTATAGTAATATGTATAATGCTATAAAACTTCATACATTTTGTACTGAACAATTACAGAGTTGTGGGTTGGCGAAGTCCCAGGTTCACACTTTTCATGTCCAGTGTGTTACGTGATATACATTTTGCACCAAAGACTTCTGCCATATACATTTTGCAGTGAACAATTCTGTGATATACATGATACAAAGAAATTTATAGAATATTATAACGTTGTATGGAGATTTAAAGTAATTTATATAATGCTATAACATGTCTTAGTTAATGAATAGTATAAGCAATTTTTAAAATTTTATTCAATATTTTTTTTTATAAGTAAGATTGTATAAAAGTCTATCAAAATGAAGGAGTACAGAGAATTTCCATGGTTTCAAGCTGTAAATACTGAGTTTCCCCGAGGGAAAACCAACTCATCCAGCCAAACCGCTTCATAACTTAAGTGTAGATTGCCACTGATGCAAAAAGAGTTCAAAATTATGGCCCGTAAGGGTGGGCGCTAGAACTGTGGAAAGTGTAGATAGCCTAATTATAATAATCATGGACAAATGCATGAAAGGTCGGCATTCACATGACAAAACAACGGACAAAAACAACAGATATCACCGGTATGGGCTGTAGTGCGACGATGTGGCCATGCAAAAGGCACGAAATGCCATGTCCCCGGGAGGAGGTGACTCCTCCTGGATTGGTGTGCGGTCCACTTGCATAATGTTCTCCATCTTTGATGGCAGGTGCTCTTCCTTCTGGATGTCCTCTAGGCATGATGGAAACCTTTGGTCCTCGCAGTCTATGTCTACATGGACCAAATTTTTCAGTGGCAACACTAGTGCCGAGGTTTCTACTGCTTGGGTTGTTGTTGATTGGGTTGCCAATGGTGCGAGGAGATGAGAACCTTGTAACACAGAGAGAAACTGCAGGAGTCAAGAGGCTTTGTCGTCCAGGGTCTGTAGGCAGAACCAGAGGTCGTCCATGTCTCGACGCAGGTCGAATACCAGGCTCTGCACCAATGCAAGGCCTGTTTTCCACTCGCATTTCAGGTCAGCGTTGGAACTTTCTCGAGATTAGGGTTGTCGTCGTGAACTTTGACTGGCTTCCGTACCATCCATCTAAAATTAGGTGTCGTGAAGCTGGTCCTGAAGCGACTAGGTGGTCGAAGAGTTGGGAGGGGCCAAAGGGCTTGGGTGAGAAACAGATGCCAAATTGGATAAAGGTCCTGGGTTGGTGTTCAGTGAGGCCCCTGAGTAGTCCATCTCCTCCATTATGTTGGCAAGGGATGCAGGAAGGGGTGGGAGAGATGAGGGAATTTGAGTCGACTGCACCAGGGAGGAGGACGAGGTGGCCGAAGAGGAGGAGGATAACAGGGAGGGAGCAGGCGGGGGACGCAGGACCAGGCGGGGTCAGTTTGGCTGGAAGGCAGGTCGGCCTTTGGACTTCCTTCGTAGCCGAGGCATCTCCGGGACAGTGGGAGAGAGAAAACGCAGCAGGAATAGAGCAGGGCAAGACAAATGCAGAGCAGGGAAAGGATGGGTAGGAAGTCGAGCTCTAAGAAGAAAAAGCAGGAAAGAATGAGCCATCTGGACTTGCTGGAGCAATTGAAATAGGCCGGGTAGCTGGTGAAGTTCCATAAATGGCCGCACGCGCAGAGTAAAGGTGAAACGAGGATGCTGGTCCGTCGAAAGGATGCGAAGGCAGAGTAGGGTGCACTGAGAGTAATGACGCTATGCCTCGAGCGAGTTGAAATTGAACTGATTAGGCAGTTGGGTGTGAGTGGCAGGCGATCGTTACATCGTTGGTTCCACAGAGTATCTCTCCTGGCTGCTCCGCTCAATACGTGTGCTCTACTGGCACCCCATCTGCTGGAAAGGGAATAAATGTGAAGGAGAACAAACACGTGGGAAGGAAGCTGAAATACATGGGTACGTGGGCAAAAAACAGGGAAAAATAGTGGTAATGTGGGTTACATAGGTTTCTTGACAAAAAACAACAAAAAAAATTAGCATTCCTGCACACATTAGAAATTGAAATTTATGAATTGAAACGTTCCCGAATAACATAATTTATACATACAAAATATGTAATTTTACAAGGAGGAGTCCTAATTCAATAGTTAGCGAGATTTTGGATGGCGGCTTCTCGAGATGTTTCTGTTCTTCCATGCCCTACAAAAAGCAGGGATAGTTCCGTGATTTACAAATTGACAATCGGAGTTGTAGACTATTAGAATCTTAAGGGCATGGTGTCAAAAAAAATTAGCATTTTTGAAGTACTATTCTTTAGATATGCTTTGCATACAGTCGTGGAGAAAATACACAGAAATAGTAGTAACGCGTTGGTGCGCTGAAATTTGGGATTTGTTGTTCCTTGGCCTACAAATTGCACCCAAAGTTCCGCGACATACAATTTGACAATTGGAGTTGTGGACTATTTGATATTTAAGGGCATACGCATGTTACAAAGAAGAGCTGCTAGATACCAAATATGTAATTTTATTAAGTAGATATATAGACCATTGTGGCTATCGGGCTGGCAGGCTAAAAATTGTGCTCCCATAGGTTCGTGGACAAAAGCATAAAAAGACTACCAATACTGAATTAGTTTTCTTTAAAACAAAGGCATGAGAGCTTCATTCCGGGTTGTCGAGGTGGTGGGCTGAAAATTGGGCTACTATTGTCCCATCACCTACAAATAGCACCGAGAGTTCCGCGAAATACAAATTGAGAAGTGGTTTTGTGGACTATTTGAATTTTTGGATCGCGGGTTCTCGGGCTGAAGATTGTTTTTTTGTTGTTTCATTCCCTACAAATAGCACTGAGAGTTCCACGATATACAAATTGACAAGCGATATTGCGAACTATTTGAAATTTTGGATCGCGGGTTCTCGGGCTAGGGGGATGAAAATTGGCCTTCTGTTGTTCTGTGGCCTACAAAAATCAAATATGTAATTTGATGAAGTAGATATATAGAGCTTGCACAGAATCTTCGTTTCGGGTTGTCGGGATTGCGGGCTAAAAATTGGGCTTTTGTTGTTCCGTGGCCTACAAATACCACTGAGAGTTCCGCGATATACAAATTGATATGCTGCTTTGAGGACTAGAATTTTTGAATGGCGGGTTCTCGGTCTGGCGGGATGAAAATTGGGCTTTTGTTGTTTCGTAGCCTACAAATAGTCTATAGAGTTCTGCGATATACAAATTGACAAATGGACTTGTGGACTATTTGAAATTGAAGGCGCTCATGTCGAACAAGTTTAGCATTCCCGAATTAGTTTTCATTTTCACATATGTTGCTAGAGTAAAAAAAATAAATAGTATTGATGTCTGTTACATAGGCTGGTGGAGAAAAGTATGAAACAAATATGATTCCCGAATTAGTTTTCTTTAAAAAAGAGGCTTATCGACTTAGGCATTTTTTGGATCGTGGGTTCTCGGGCTGGGGACCTGAAAAACACGCTTTTGTTCTTCCGTGTCCTACAAATAGCACCAGCAGTTCCACGATATACAAATTGAGAATCGAACTTGCGGAGTATTTGAATTTTAAGGAGCTCATGTCCAAAAAATTCAGCATTCGCGAATTAGTTTTCTTTACATAGGTTTTACATACGCTGGTGGAAAAGAGGGAAAAACGTATAGTACTAGTGTCTATTACATAAGGCAGTGGGAAGAAGGACGAAATAAATAGTGTTCCCGAATTAGTTTTCTTTAAAACAGGGGCTCCTCGACACAAGAAATTGAAATTTATGAAATTATAGGTTCATGCAGACCATAAACTATACATAGAAAATACATAATTTTTTAAAGTAGACATTTACTTTTATAGATACGAAATATGTACTTTCATAAAGTATGGGGATGAGATTTTATAGAAAAACGACGTAGCCCTCATTCCATGTCCTACAAAGAGCAGGCAGAGATATGTGTTGTACAAATTGAGAAGCGGGCTTGCAGACTATTTTAATTTTAAGGGCCTTTGTGACAAACATTGTGCAGGACATGTTGCAAAGATGCAAGGAATGACAGTCTCTTTACGTTTGAGTAGAAAGAAAGTAGTGAACACAATTTTACAACATTTATATAAAAAAATAATAAAATGTGTTACATATTGTTGAAAATTTAAAGAAACATATATATATATATATATATATATATATATATATATATATATGTAAGTGAAATTTGATATCTGAAATTTGAGTAAGTGATTTATGTCATAGTCCATTCTAAAAATGAAAAATCTAGGAACACATAAAAACATGATGAAAACTAGCCTTCCCGAATTAGAGCATAGACGAAACCCTCATTCCATACTTATCCAGTTTTTGGATCGCGGGTTCTCGGGCTGGGGACTTGAAAAGAGGGTTTATCTTGTTCCATGACCTTCAAGTAGCACTGAGAGTTCCGTGATGTACAAATTGATAATGGGACCTGCGGACTATTTGAATTTCACGGGGCTTGTGTCCCAAAAATTTAACATTCAGGAATTACTTTTCTTTACATAGGTTTTACACACAGTGGTGGACATGAGGACCAAATAAATAGCATTCTTGAATTATTTTTCTTTAAAACTGGGGCTCGTGGATACAAGAAATTGGAATGTATCAAACTATAGGTTCTTGGAGAGCATAAATTGTACATAGCAAAAACGTAATTTTTTAAAGAAGATATTTACTTTTATACATACGAAATATGTACTTTTATAGAGCATGTACGGAGTCGTCATTCTATATAGTGTGACGGAGCCTAGATTACATACTTAGGCAGTTTTTGGAGCGCGGGTTGTCGAGCTGGCGGGCTGAAAATTGGAAAAAAATTAAATGTGTTACATATTCCTAGAAATTTAAAGAAATATATATATGTTTGAAATATGATATGTCGAATTTGAGTGAGTGATTTATGTCATACTTTATTTTGAAAAAGAAAAAAAGAGAATAGAGATAAAATAAACATAATGACTTCACATTCAACATAGCTGAAGATAAAAAATCTAGGAAGACATAAATATATAAGGAGACAAAAGAATAGTTTTATTTGGAATATATGAAAAAAATAATAGTTTGTTACGGGTAAAATCATGAATCTGGGTAACACTTTCATGACAATCGGGTCTCCAAAATTTCTAGCGGCAATTTTTCGGCCGAACAAATGTTTCTTTCGGCCAAAATCTTTTTTGGCCGAAAATTTTCACGTCAAATTTAACGGTGCCCTCAAAATTTGTGTACAATGTTTTTTGGATGAATTATTTTCCCGTGGTAAGCATATTTCGGCCGAAACGTTTATTTTAACGTATTCCGTTAAAAACTAGGTTTCGGCTGAAAACTTGAAAATGGGACTGTTTGCAGGAAACTGGAAATTCTCTCCATCTTACTTCATCTTTGGAGGTAGCAGACTCCTACAAATACTCAGAATTTAATTTGAGAATTGATACCAACATTTTTAAAATTGAATCTACTTTCATTGGGTATAATTTGTTTTCATTTTCATTGTTTTTATCTAATTTTATTTAATTTTATAAAAAAATCACTGCATAATATTTTTAGGTGAGATTATGATTCGGTGAAATGAAAAATCCATATCTCTAAAATTGCACAACAGACAATTGTGGAAAAATTATATTTATAATTGTTAAACTGTTCTTTTCAAAAATGTATTTTTAGATTTTAATTTTAAGTAAAAATTAAGATAGATACAAGGTGTAGAAAAACATGTGTTTAAAATATGCAACGTTTTCATCTTGGTCAACTTCAAAAAATTCTAGAAATTATAATATTCATCCGTTAGATTCAAAATTATAGTCATAATAAAATAGAGTCTTTGTAGATTGTTGCAGTATATTTCATTTCTTAAAAACATAAGTTTAATAATAGATACATCGTTGTGGAAAACAATAACTCATTATCATTCCTTTCATGTTTAAGGAACATACTGTTAAACAATTGTCAAATTGACATATCAAATCTTGATAAAAAAAAATTGAAAAATGGTCATTAGAAATATAACAAAATTATTCACAAGTTTTGTTTTTACTGTAAAGTGAAATTCGAAATAAAAAAAATACTTTTGTATGTCGGAAGTTGAAGAACTTGTGAACATATAGTTTTTTTTTTCATAAAACAAGCAAAAGTGTTACTCATCTTCATGATTTTGCCCTTACATATCCTTGGAAATGTAAATGCATTTGTCATATAAACTGGGATTGGGGCTCCCACAGACCATGACAGAAATATGTACAAGAAACAGGAGCATGGAAAGAAGTTGGACACGCTAGAATGTAATACCTGAAAAGTAGAAATGGGAAGATCAGTTTTTGCCTATAGATTTCTACTCGGAAAAATAATAACTGGATCGATAAAGAAAGGACTATCATTGTACACTTACAGGGATGGTACGTATAAGTAATTTTTTTGTTTGGTTGGTCATTCTTTTCCCTGTTGGTTTCTGTGGGCAGCCCTCTTCAATAACTGGATTGATACATAGAGGATTTATGCATTTTCCTGTTGGATTTCGTGGTTGATCCACTTCAAGTTATCTTCAATATAGCTTCTCAAGGGGGCGACGTTGATGTCATTGCAGATTCAAATGTTGAAAACTTAATTTTCTAATTCGCTTAGATCAATTGAAATTTTACATAGACCTTCATGAATGTCTCCATTCTGTAGCGAATACCCGACTAGCCAGTTGTCCACCTCTTCTTCATGATATTCAACAGTTCTGTAAAAATTTTCTAAAGACAAGGCCTTCAAATTATCAACTTGTTGATCAAAATCTTTCTTGGTTAATGTCAGCGAGTTGAGGATTAATCTAGGGTCCTGGAAGCCGTTTGTCTTTCCTGCTAAGTCTATTTTGGTGAGCTTTGTGAATAATGTTTTTTTCTTTGATATTGCTTGCTCACACGATTGCACGATTAGGTACAGGTTCTTCACTTTCTGTTTTCTGCATGCTTCTAATTGAGTGAGCCTTTTTTTGGATGAGAGATCATGTTGTCTTCTTCTCGTCTCTAGCATGTTGGGACATGAAAGGCAAAAGGGATGAACGAGTGCACATACAAATTTTCTTCATTCTTTAAATCAATTTGCAGAAGTAGGAGCAAGTTATGTGCCCTCCCCAGGGAATCCATATTATGTGATGTTTCCCAGGCCTTAGCAATCAGTTTTATTCTTTTGTTGATATTTTTCTCCACATATCCTCTACAGGATGCAAGGAAGCTGGAGGACCCTTTTAGATTTGTTGCAGGGGTGCACGTAGTCGCAGGCATGGCTATTTCCAAGGAACTGCCAAGCAATGGCATAGGAAACAAATCTTCCTCTAATTCCTTAATTTGATTTTTTAGACTGGCATTTTAGACTTCAATGACTCCAACGGAATCATTCAAAGAATCTTCAGTTGCCCTGTGAAGTTCAGAGATTTTGGATGCATGCATATTGGCAAGGTCAAGTTCTGAACGATGTTTTCTTTTCTTATTTTTACATCTTTTTTTTCAATGATTAATTTTTTTGATTCGGTTTCAAAAAAAACACTCTGGAATACAAAGGATTCATCTTCATAAAAAAATTTGGTACCAACCATGTCCATTGAGAAGGCATGCTGAATTGCGTGTGCGGGATGATCAAGGTTGCAGAATATTCTTTCTAGATCAACGTCAAGATCCATGTTTTGACGGTAAATTTTGGGCTTCTCTGCCTCCCCTACAATTATTTTTTTGTCCTTTTGCACAGGAATCTCTTGAGGAAGATGTTCACTGTATCTCTACAAAACTATTGTGGAGCTGCTGGAAGTAGTTTATCAAAAGGTTGGCTAGCTCCAGATGCTGCTTGAAATGAAGAAATGGAGGGGACAATATAACTTCCCGCAAGCATTGCTTCAATGCGTGTGAATGGAAAATCTCCTCATTAATGACAATATCTATGCATGTTGTATGGTGACCTGTTAGAAGTTATTGCAAACTTAGAAGTGTGAAGGTGAGGGTTATGGCGAAGAACATTTAAGGATTGGAGGTTTCATGAACGAACCAAGATGGTGGCGTGTGAACAACATTGCATGGTATTTGAAATTAAGACTGGGAAGCGATTGGAGGTTTCATGAAGGAAGCAAGCTGGCGGCGTGTGAATGAAATTCCATGGCATTTGAAATTAAAACTAGGAAGGGAGAAGAAAATGCTTCGCAAAAATTTCATTA
Source organism: Picea engelmannii (assembly GCA_009831015.1). NCBI lineage: Eukaryota > Viridiplantae > Streptophyta > Pinopsida > Pinales > Pinaceae > Picea > Picea engelmannii. Next base: position 163,633 of record ML802530.1, on the reverse strand, counting down.
ATGACAAAAATTCTCGAGCCTTGCGCACATCAATGATAACTTAGATGGTAGTTGCACGATGACTTGTTAGCATTAAAGATTTAGAAAGAAGACATACATACATACATACATACATACATATCTATATCTATATCTATATCTATATCTATATCTATATATATATATATATNNATAGTGTTTTTTATTATGCACACGTGCGAAGGTAATGACCACGGGGAAGAGCAAGCAAGGAAGGAATGGCCAAGTTTGAAAGTGCATGGTTTAGGATTGTTGGTTCTCAAGCGAGCGCATTCAAAAGAAAGCCTCTATTGTTCGGTGTTCTACAAGTAGCACACAAAGTTCTGTGATATACAAATTGAGAAGCAGACTTGCGTGCTGGCCGAGATTTGATAGACCATCTATGGTTTCTGGATCATGGGTTCTCAAGCTGACGGGGTAGAAAACGATGCTCTATTGTTCGATGCCTTGCAAATATCTTATGATAATAAATTGAGAAGCGTATTTGCAAGGTTACCGGCTCAACTTTCTACTCTAGGGCTGGTGGGCTCCCACAAACGAGCAATACATATTTGCAGGCTTTACATTGGGCCAATTTCCGCCATATAGAAATTGGGTTCTCGAGCTGGCGGGTTCAAAATTACCTAAGAAAAGAAAAGGGATCTGTCTGAGTCCCACTACACATTTCATAATTCATGTGCAACACCAAGTCTGTGATTACTAGATCAGTGTGTGTAGAAACGAGGCAAAAGTAAATATGTGCTTCTATAAAGTATGGACATGAGATTTTATAGATCGTGTACCGATATCGCATTCCATACTTGCGGGTTCTCGGACGGGAGGGGTCAAAAAATAGGCCTCTATTGTTTCGCATTTTACAAATAGCACATATAGTTTCGTGATATACAAATTGATAAGAGGACTTGCCGGGTGGCTGAGAATTTATAGAAGATGTACAGTTTGTGCATCATGCGTTGTCGAGTTGGTGGGGTTAGAAACGGGCCTCTATTGTTCAGTGCCCTACAAATTGGTTATGATGCATAGATCCCTTGTTCCATACTTAGCCACTTATTTGGATCGCACACTTGCGAGCAACACACTGTGCCTCTAATGTTTCATGTTCTGCAAATAGCAATTATAGTTGGGCGATATACATATTGAGAAATGGACTTGTGGGCTGGTTGTCTCAACATTGCAGTTTTGTTGGATGGTGGACGTGCAGCGTAGCGGCTTCTCGGCGCAAGAAAAAAGAAAAAAAAACAAAAACATACCTGCAAACAAGTTTGATAAATTCAGAGAAAGTAAAGGAAAAAATGTTTACTATGGAACACAGGCAGAAAAAGAATGCACCTTTGCAATGATTCGTGTACATCTCTGGGTAGGAGTTCTTTGTGCCTTCTAGTTTTCCTTTCTGTTTCTATCAAAAAAAGTACAAAACAAAAGGGATATGAACATAATCTCAGATGTTAATAAAAAGGCAACTACTATGTACATATACAAAAAAAAAATTGAATAAGATGAATAGAGTCACAAATAGTTTTTTTGAGGATGTATCTTATTTTTTCTTTTTTTTCACAATGTATATTTTATAATTAGAGTAGAAGACCGTCCGTATGCTCACCATAATGCTATGTGTAGAAATTAGGGATACAGATATGCTTTGAAACATAGAAATATGAGTTTGCAATAAGTTTGGTGTATATGTCATAATTCAAATGCAATACCAATTGAATCGTGATGAGAGCAATATGTGTCTAAGACAAACATACTGTATTGAGAAATGGCACATTGGACCAGACATGGTCAATAAGTGCGTTTTGCAGATGGGCTGTGTTGTTCAGAAGAAAGCGCAGACTGTATTTGCACATGTAGTTTTGCAATTCTTTTTTTCTGCCAGTATTTTGTAGCATGTCAATATTGAAGTCTCCTACAAGTACAATGGATCCATTTAGATGGAAATGGTCCAATGCATTGGAAATAACATTTACTATGTTGGAGAATGTTGCATGGGGAGCAACGTACAGATTTAGTATTGCAACTTTTGTTCCATGGGAATTTTTTTTGGCAAGCACCAGTTCAACATTCTTTTCTTCAATATGTATGTGGTCCAAAATTGGTACATGTTTTTTCACCAGTATCATCACTCCATGTGTAATGTAACTTGATATGCAATTGTGATTTGGGAATTGTTTGTTCTGCATCCATAATGCCATGTGTGTTTCTTGCAAGCACAGAATATTGGATTGCATTAAATCATAGTCATTCAGTATATCATCCATGTGTGCATTTAAGCTGCGTGTGTTAAGCGAGAGAATTGATACATATGAGTTTGTTTGTATGGATTGGTAATCATAATGTAGTTGCCATTTTGCATTGGTCCTAAGTCGTTCCATCTCAATATCAACTTTCCGTTTCACTTTGAAGTTATCTTTTGTCAGAGGACTTAGTAAATACAAGGAGTCTATGCTTCTGACACGGGACAGTGCTGTGTATACAAGTCCATGTATCTAAATTCCAGCAGGCTGAAATGCAACATTATCAAGTGTTAGTCCTTATGATCTGTGGACTGTACGTGCACATGCAAGTTTAATCAGAAACTGTTTATGAATCTTCAGTCGACCTGTCTTGCTGATGTTGATACTGGCTTTGATATTTGCAAAATAGGATTCCAATCGCTTGCAGTGTTTGAATTATATAGACAAGACAACTTGCTTGCTTGTCGCTTGCCTATATGCGGTTCATGGAACTTAATCCAAAGGACATCTACTTTTTATGTCTTTGTATAGCCTTTCAGTATTCCATCTGCACCATTCACCAAGCCATCCTGTGAATCATAGTTACATGCATATATTTCAACTAGCATTTCTAATTTTAGTGCAAGGTGCAAAGGTAAAGTGACTGAATGTTCATGACGTGGGACATTTCCATGGTTGTCTTCTTCCAACTCAATCGAATTGATGATGATATCATCGCCAGGTAGGAGTGACATCATGTGGCTATTATGATTTGCAACATCCTTATTTCTGTAGAACAGGTAAGGGAACGTTGGATCTGTTGGTGCAGGCCGTAAGCACCTCAAATTGATATAGGTCAAGTCATCATATGTTTGGTTGTTTGTGCGCATTCTATTCAGAACTGCAATGAATGTTTCATCTGTCTGGCGCATTGTAGTATGAAACTCAAAGAATTTAATATTGTCTCTCCAGAAGTCATGGGTCATTGTTTCCATGTTAACGATAGGTTGTTCAAATATCAAAGAATCTTGGATGGGCTATGCCTGGTAAAGATCGCCACATAAGATCATGTCAATGTTTCCAAAGTATTTGGTCTGCACATGTTTTATGCTTCTTAGACGACTGTCAATGGAATACAAGAACCGACTGCCAATCAAAGATGCTTCATCTATAAATAAAAGTTGGAGTTCCTCGTAAAGATTAGATAATGTATCCAACATTTCCTTGCTAAGTGGAAGAAATTGTGACTTGTTAAAAGGAATTAAAAATGCAGAGTGGACTGTTGTTCCACCAACATTGTATGCAACTTTTCCTATGTATGAAACTATTAGGCCCTTTGGTTTCATAGGATCAGAGAAATTGTTTGAATCATAGATTCATATAAGCATTTGGAACAATGCTTTAGCTATGGATGTCTTGCCAGTTCCTGCTTCGCTTGTAAGGAACACGTGCACAAGACTGTTCATGATCAACCATTTTTTAAGGCCAATGTCCTTTACAATTGTTTGTTTTTCATGATTCAGCAAACGTCGTATTCTGTGGTATTCATTATTTTCAATCAGGAAAGGATGTTTTGTAACTTGAAAACCAAGGTTGATACATTTTTCACTTTCAGCCGCTGGAGGACGAGGAAAATCCGCTTATAAGTCATAGGAATTGGAAGGAGTTCTAGTTGTTTTTGGGTTTCTGAATGTCTCATCATGATCGCCAAGGTTTTATAGGTCATTAAGTGCAACTTATAGATCGCCCCATGTTGGATTAACATTGTAGGTAAATCTAGCTTCATTGATATGCACTATAGTCTCAAAGGCAACATACACAGCCTCCCATGTAGAGACATTATGTATTAATGTCTCTTCATTTTCATGGAACGGAACGTACATCAACAATTTTTCTCTACAATAGTTTTCATAGTCACAATGTTTATTGTATTTGACAAACCGTATAACAGAGGGTTTTTTTATTTTTGACATGGGTGTACCATTTTTTTTGTAATGCGATATGAATTCTGCTAAGTACATATGCCTAATAGGAGATGGACGTTGGATGTAATAATCAATAATAGAGTGACATATGACGTCCTCTGAATTGTCAGGTTCTTTTTGTAGCAAAATCGGTGGTTTAAGAATAAATGTGCATTTTCAAGTGGAGATGTGTTTATGAAGACATATTTTCTTGAACTACAAGTGAGGGGCAAAGAAAGGGCAATGTGAACTGCTTGTTGAGTAGACATTTGTTGAATATTAAGCAATGTATTTCCAAGGGTGCATATCATTTGTATGGCATCAATATGACTTCTTTCATGTTCTTTGCATATTTTTCTGAATGAAGATGTCATAGATTTGTCAATCTTCATCATATACGAGGTGCAGTAGGATGCTGCAGCATATGCATTCAACATGTACTGTGCATCTGTATTTTATTTCCACATAACTGGCATGTCCTTGGAGAAACTGTTGTTCCAAATATGGGAGAGTTTTCGTTTAAGGAAAAGTGTTTGTTACCTAAGCGTTATTTGTATGGCTTGGATGTACTCATCTTTTGATAGATTTACCTGTGTCAAGAAGGCATCAAAGCTCATCATTTCGTCAAATCCTCCTTGTTCTATAAATGCGAACAAGGATTTAGATTTCTCAACAACAACACGGTCCTCTAAACTAACTAACTCTATGATTCTTGTAGCTCTCATTGGCGGAATGGGAAAGTTGTATCTGCAATGCAAGATTTTTCATTTTCTACAACTTCTTGTATGGTAATGTCTATGGACTTTCACAACGTCTGGTTCCAAATGATTTGTATTGCATGTTATGTATTTATCCACAAATTGTTCGATCTCTGAATTGTTATCAGCTCCATAGACCAGTGCACCCTCTATCCACAACAATGCGTGGTCATGCTCATTTCCCCTATTCTGGAATTCAGTCACAAAAAAGTAGTCTGATATTTTTCCAAAAAACGTTTCATCATGGCATATCAATTGTCTCAAAGAATTTATTCTATGTCTATAGTATCGAGTACATGTCACCAGGTCTTTTCTTATGACGTGGTCAATGTCGTTATTTTCCAGTGTATCGATTTTTTTTTTTACGTTTCCTGTTACTATGCAGGTCAGAAACAACAGCCACCAATGGATCCCAGTAATGCTCTGCACTTGTAAATGTGATGAAAAATGTTGGCGGCCCCAATTGTCGGATCATTGCAAAAAAATAAAAATTGTTTTGTTGCAAATAGTCAGGAGAGGTGCAGATGTTCTTGAAATCTATGTATCCAATATCAGATTTCATAATTTTTTCTAGGTTTACTTTGTACTTCACATCCTTTACCAACAACTTTCTTCCTTGTAACTGGCCTTTTCTTATTTGGACCCACATGCAGGAAAAAACTTTCTCTATTATTATGCGCATTGTTTTGAAAAACAAATTTGTTATGTGATAGGAGAAGTAACCACTTGAATGCAGTAGCTCCCATCAAACTATTTTATGATAATTGAATCGTTATGTAATATCAGTGACACATGGATCTCTGTAGAACAGTGCTGGAAAGTTAATTTCCTCAGCGAATTTTTCCTTGAATATTCCAAGTGGACGCTGCCCCTCTCCAGGTGCAATTTCAACAATTTTGTCTTGCAAGCCATGAATGCACTATGAATCAGTGAATCCATGGATCAATGTTTCAACAGGTGTTTCATTCTCTGATTCATCACTTGTATCAGAATCACTAGGATTTTTTAGTCTCTGCAGAGTTGCCATGTTCTTCTGCGAGAACACTGTTCCAAATGGCATTTATACAAATGTTCTCTGCTTTGTACAGGGCCCTGGAACATAATTCCTTTAATTCTTTCATAAAAGCATGCACACACACTTTTCCTGTCTGATACACATTTTTGTATTTCAAGTGTCTTTTTAGAGCCACAACGATTGTAATTGTATTGTTAATGAACTATGGCAACGCTTTTTGCACAACATCTAGTTGAACAGGCACATTAATAATTGATCCTGTTAAGCCCATCTGGGGTCGCTTATAGCCCCAAGGTCTTATTTGAGCAAATGAAATTCATAGAGAGATAAGTCTCTACTCAAGTTCTGTAAGTGCACTTACATCTTCTAGTGGTGTATTACATCTTATACAGTCATGGGTTGCAAAATGTGGCAGTTTTCGATTTCCAAGTGATCATTTGCATGGAAGACAAACATTCTCACTTGAAAATGGTTTATCGTGGGATGTTAGCTGGAGGTATTCTGATTGCAAATCAGGCGTGAAAGACTTACTATTTTTTGAAAAATTCAATTGTTCACAAATTGCACATGCAATGGAAGGAGTGTCTTCCATTTGTTTCATGTAGGTTTGTCTTGCATTTTTTTTTCGCAGGGAAGTATGGGTAGAAACTGTTTCTTGTTTTTCATGTACACCACGAACTGCCACAGTTGCATGACCATTCTGGGATATGCAATCGCACATTTTTATTTTATGTTCTGCACGAACAAATTTCTTTACATTGTCATATGTGAGTTTCTCTCTAAAAGGAAGAGTAGCAATGTATTTTTTTCTCTCGCGCATGACCTTTTTCAAGTTATGGTAACTTACTCTACATTTCTTGCCCAAGGGTGGGATGACCTGGTGGAAATTGGGATGAATTTCACTCTCATCTAGTTTCTTAGAAACTATTTTACGCTTTTTGTTCAAGGCTTCTATTTTCTTATCAGAAGTCGAACAAATTTGATGAATAATTTTTTTCAAATTGTGATAACTTACTCTACATTTTTTGTTTAATCCCTCTCTAGCCTCATCACAACTGAAATGAATTCTACGCATTTTTCTTTTGTTCAACCCCTGTCTGCCCATATCGCAACCAGGAGGACTCTCATTTTCACTAAAACGTATTCCACGCGTATGCAGATTCGATGTTGTTTGGGTGGCATGCACCCTCAACCCTAAACTACCGATATCTCCAAGCAAAGGTTCATAATGGATATGTGTTGTATCTGTTTTCAATGAGAAGATGTGAATTGTTGGATCATAATTTGAATCGGTAACCCAGGAATGGACAGTGCCAGTTGGCGAGGCCAACCAAACCTGGATCTTCACCCTGAATACCATAGACATCCATTGCAAACATAATATGAAACCCTCCATATTCCCTTCTTCATATGGAAGTGCCATGTTCACAAGGTATTCCTGCCAACTTCCAACTGCTGACATATTTTCCACGAGATATGGGCAAAGGTGTTGATGCAAGCACCTAAAAGCCTGTTCGATGCCGCCTATAATCGAATTGCAAAAGGACTATACAGTGTAAAGATGTAGTGACTGAACATCGAACTTGGTTGCTACCAAACAACAAATTGCATTAAACATACTATCTCCATAGCTAGACACAACATTTGTTGCCAGCTGTAAACCATAGAAATCTATGCCATCCAAAATCTGTTTCCATTGCGATTGAAGGTCTTTGCAAATAACAAACAAGTAGATACGAGGACCTTCTATATTTCATATGGACATTTTTCTGTACAACAGTGGTTCATAATGGCCACTAAGGGCATCGACATCATGGAACAAGATGCAATATGGATTGTCAGATGCAGTTTTGTTGAATAGTAGATATCTTGTTTTTCTTGTCAATGACCATATGCCAACTGATATATTCAGCCAGTTAGACAACCACCGAATACAAAATGCATTTCCCCAAAGTCCCCTCTGATGTGCAGGCAGAACTAGAGATGCAGACAACTGGATCTTTGAAAAATACGTAGCCACATCATGTATTCCATGAAATTGTCGAAGAAAATCAAATTCCAATTTGTATTCATAGGACTACAAAGCCTCAGCATCGCCATTTTTAAAACAGGCCAAGAAATAATCTATCAATCCATTGCGCAGCTCGATCGATGAATACCGAAAATGCAATAGAACTTGGAATGTATCGAAAAGGCGATCCCTAATAGTATACGAGAATGCATCCAATCTAAAAAGGCCATTCCTATGCAAAACCACATCAATGTTGTCATGTACAATGGACTGTGTATATCTTTCATACGACTCAACATCTATTACCTATTTCATCTTTTCAGGCAAAAAATAAAAACTAGCAAAATAAAAAAGAAAACCAAAATAGTGTACCAATCCTCGTATGTATCTTTAAACCTTCTTCTTATTAACTTGAATCCCCCCTAGTTCCCATAGAAGATGAGAAGAAAATAGACTGACACTGGAAACTGAACCAAACAGAAGAAACACCGCAAAAAAATAAAACCATAACTTAACTCAGCAGAAAGAAAACAAGTAGACGCAGTTTTCCGGCCCACGGAGTAGAAGCATACAATGCGTCTACACCCCGCCCGATGGTTCCCTCTTCTAATAGCTCCCAACTACTTTTCGTAAATCCCTCTGCATTGCAATTTTCGAAAAAACTATGGACGCGACATCCGCCATATGAAGATGCATTATTTCCAGGAACAGAAACTAAGAGCACAGACAAAAATGGTCTGGAACATAATTGAAAATCAACAAGAACAAGGAAACTTACCCGTAAAAAAAGAATGAGAAAACCTTAGCACCAAAAAAAATGCAAACCGCAACAACAGATCCAACAACTTGCAAAGTTGAAGAACAACAAACCAGTGAACAACCATGAAGAGCTCGAACTGCAAGTGCAGGACCTCAACTTTGCAAAGTTGAATCAAACAAGAACCAGAATCATGGAACGAAACAACGAACAAGGATGGAGCACAAGAGCAGGGATGTCGGGCATGAACAAAACTGTATTGCAAGGCATCTGTACAATAAACATTTAAGACTGGAAAAGCTCTTAGGTAAACAGTTAAGACAGTAAGGACCATCGAAGGGCGTAGGCCTGTGCAAGCATTTAAGAAAAGATGCAGTGTGGCAGGACTGTTCTCTCGAAGCATGCAACAATAAAGCAAAAATTAGACATAGCAATATCGTGGAGAATGTATTCCACCCAGCAGAAAATGCTAAGGGAAACATTCAAACTAATGCTAGCATTAATCCACATTCCACGAATGCATAACCAAATTTATGATTCAAAAAGACTATATACTACCAAATACTTTGGAAATGAAAACATATTTTACATTGGGAATAGAGAAGGCAGCAATAAGACCTCCAATCCATTGTCCAATCAGATCTTGACAAACATGATACTTTTTATTATATAAAAATCAATATTTTCACTTCCCTTGTTCCAACAATAGACAATAGGGAAATATTTCTGGTCAACGCACAAGCTAATGCCAGGTCAACAATTTATCGATCTCTATAGTCCCTTTATGCCTACGACAGGGACTAATAAAGTTTTCAAATTACTTACCTTCAATTTCATCATCACCACCTTTGAACAACCATTATTATGTTTTTTTCAAAAAATTTATCTCCAAACTCATTCCATAATGTTTGCAAGTTTATATGCATTTATTTTCATTGTTTTTAATATATTTGGCATTTATTTTCACATAAGTTTGTATGCATTTATTTTCATTGTTTTTAGTATATTTGTCAAACAAACCACATAAATTTAATTTTCTTCTTCAATTTTTTCTTTGAAATAAGAAATTTTCTAAATAAATCACTCCATCACTTTCATGTTTAATCAAATTCTATGTTCAAATTTTTTTCACATAATTCCAAAAATTCTAATATATATAATCATAACTAATACAATTTTGACTTATATTTAAATTTAATGTATTAGTAAACACTTTAAAATATTTCCTTTCTCTTTTGAAGACTATTTTTAACTAAATAAAAAATATTTTAATTCTATTATAAACAACACATTCTTATATGAATCTACCTAAATAAAACGTTTGTATCTATATTACATAATATATATTTTTACAGATTTTGAAGAAAAAGGTTTATATCATATATTACATAATATATATTTTTACAAATTTTGAAAGACTTACAAAATAATTATTTTTATTATTATTATAAACAACACATTTTTATTATTATAAACAACACATTTTTATGTGAATCTATCTAAAGAAAAGTTTTGTATCATATATTGCATAATATATTTCTTTTACATATTTTGAAGGACGTACGAAACAATTATTATGTTTTTCTTTATTATGACTAATTTGGTAAACTCAAATTGTTGATCAACCATGTTCTAGTGGATCTTTCTCCTTCAACTTCCATGTTGGATCATACTATATAAAGAACAACTTTTATTAAATATTATTTATAAATAAAATAAATATAAAAAATATTATTTTAATAAAATACTAGTTAAATTTTTCCATTTCTTTCCTTTGTTTTAGCATGGAACTATCTTTTTCTATAGTATTCTTTCATGTATCACCATCCATTACAAAGAAATAAAGGTATGCATATGTGATCTATACCCATTTAAAACACATTTAATATTTGAATAAATTTGATTCAAACAAATATAATTACTTTGTTTTCATCCTTCACCATTTTTATATTGAGCATTTTGATTTGAATTTGAATTCAAAGTAGAATCTCCAACACCATTGTCATCTTGATTAGAATTTCCATTTTTATTAGAATACTTTTCGATTCATCATTGGCGTGTATAGTTATAATTAAATATAGATATTTTAAAAAAACTAATTATTAAATACGGGAATTCTAAATCAAAATAAGAGGGGTTGCAAAGGCAACAAGTCCCTGTGGAGGTTGTCAAGTTCTTGAGATATAATCGACTGATGCACCAAGAAGGAGAAGTGCTACCAGTTGTTGTAGGGATATAAAGGTTGCACAAGTTATGTTAGATTAGAGAGACATCCCAACAACTGCTTTTTGCATCCCATCCAAAACCAAGTTGATTGCATTAGAGAGAATTTTTCCATCCCATCCAAAACAAAGTTGATTGCATTATTATAAAGTTATGATATTTGGTATCATTAGTCCCATCCAAAAAAAATCAAGTAATATTTTGTTGGCACTTGCCATCGACCCTTCAACTAACATCGATGCTCTTAACATTTTGTTGGCACTTTTCATTGACCCTTCAGCTAACATCGATCTTCCCACTGACATTTGTTGATATTGGTATAGGAAGGATGATCTTTGAAGGAACTTGGTAAATTGGGAAAATCAAGGTGCCATGATTGCTAAATGAATGACACAAGATTGTTTCATCAGCCATAAGGAATGGATGCACTGAGTAATTCGGGACTACTAAGTCTCTTAGAAGCACCGAATGCCATACCTGGTAAACCCCCTTAACACGAGGGTTTGCTTTATAAAACACACGGTTGATAAGATTTTTCGGATTGACTGACCGTCATGGATTTTATATCTTCTTTGAGGGGAGAGTATGACATGGCTAGTCATATATTTCCCAGTGCTCCCCTATGGATACAATTGGTACACAACCCGACTGCAATAAGAGATGGGCTGACTGGGGTGATATTGATTGCAGACGAGTGGGATGTTGTTGGGTAGATCACGAGATTTACAAAGAAAACGAACGGATGCACATAGATAAAAAGAATCAAATCGGGATGAATAGGAGAAGAAACAAATGGTAGGATCACTTGATAGACTTATGTGTGGAGGTATCATCCACCAGACGAAGGAATAATTTTGTCCTTGAAAACTCAAATTCATTTCTAATCAGATTTGTGTGTGGTTGGAATTCTCCTGCACCTCCTGTGCGTGGGTTGACATTCACATGCAATTGTTGTGCGTGGGTTGGTATTCTCCTGCAACTCCTCTACTGCAACCCTTTCAACACAATAGTCTAGAGCACTAAATACCCTCTTCATACCTAAAGACATCTGAGTGGGATCATCTGAAATGTAGAAAATTGGAAATTACTAAATAAGAAGCACTTGGAATCACGAGGATATTACTTGCTCACCTATTGTATCTCTCAAAAGCTTGGGGACTCGACTATGGAGAAATAAAAAAAAAGTGAAAGGCAACTTCTAGATTGAGAATGTGAATGGGAAAGGTAGCTTCTACACTGAGACTGCGGCGGAGGGAAGGCCAGACAGATACAACGTCCAGGTAATATGAGACTGCATGGAAATTTAAAAATTGATAACGTGTAGTTCAACTTGGTGTTTGAAAGGGTATTTGAATGATAATAAACAAGATGACCTCCCTCTTTAAGCACAACCCCAATAGCATGTTGTGAAGCATCCATCTCAATCTTATAAGGTTGGTGGAGATTAGGGAACCACAAGACAAGAACTTAACAAAGAGCTTCTTTGAGGTGATGAAACTGATGATTCACCATAGATGTCCAGAAAAAGGGCACTTGATTAGAGGAGACTGCATCCTGAGACTGTCACCTGGTAATATGAGATTGCAATGGAGGGAAGGCGATACTGCATCCTATTAATATGGTTCAAATGTCTCCTTATTGATGGGTTATATTATCTGATAATATGTTATGTAAAAAGATGCCAAACGTTTAGTCGCTGCCACACATAGATGTCCCTGATAGATATTAGGGATGGACTATGCATGCTAAAACATTTTTGGAAAACATTTAATGTCGGGGAAGTAATGCTAACTTGAAAGTTAACATTACTTCATTTTGTATCAGGTTTCCAGCTAAATGATGTGAACTTTTATCCTACATTTTCCTTTATATGAGGCCAAATAAGATGTCAAACTCAAAAACTTAAATGAAACTTGAAAAAATTAAGAATTTGAAAATTTTTTAAATTAAATTCATTGGTTTCTATACAAGACTAATAATAGATCTGTAGAAAACCAATTACTATAATCCCTCCTAGTTCAAAGAAAAAATAATAATAATAAAATATTATTTAAAAACAATAATATATATATTTTAAATGGAATATTAAAAAAATATTAACAATATATACCTTTCATTAATCAAGCAATATTTTTTATAAAAACTTGTCATGTACAATTCCTAATAAATTGTCTCCATGATTGAAATTATCCACTCTCTACTTCCACGATTTTTATAAAATTAACAAATCTACATCCAACATGTAATGAAATAGAAATTATAGTTTTAAATGCATCAACTATGTGATGCTAGAAGTCTCATATACTCTCTTTTGTAAGTACATGTTCTGAAATATTTAGAAATCAATAGATTTGGATCTTCCCAATCCATATATGTATGAATAATAGGGGCAACGTCAGATTTGGATCTTCCCAATCCATATATGTATGAATAGTAGGGGCAACGTCATCTTTCAATAGAATGATCCAAGATTATATAATAGAGAATCTTATGTAGGGATATTTTAAATAATACATATAAAAACTAATGAATGAGCATTTTATAGTATTTTATTACAGTTATTTTAGTATTTTTAAATATTAAGATAATGTTTTCTTATATAGATGTCAAATAAAAAAATGTAGGTGAAAGTTTGTACTTTTGAATTGAGGAAAAAAATTAATTTAAAAACTTCATTTTTCATCCACTTAGAAACATAGTTAATCACATCATTAATAACAAATTCACAAAAGAGATGTTGAAGAGATATAATGCCAATCAATGTGTTCCATAATATAAAGGGATAACTGCAATGACAAACCAAGTGTGACCCATTTTTGTCAATTATCATTGTCAAACTAGTTTCATTTAACCTAACAAATATGTCATATTCCTTTTCCTCTCTTTTCCACTTTTTCCTTAAATATTTTGTATGTTTTTCTTTACATAGAACAATGCAAAGTTATGGACAATTATTTTGTTGAATTTTGTATATTTTAAATCCCTTTTTTCAAAGATTAGTTGAGCATTATATAAATTATCATCTTGAACTTTTAAATATTCACAAATGATATCTTTACTAGTTTTTTCATTTTAACCTGCTTTCAATATTAAAATAAAATTTTTGTATGAACATGAGGATCAAGTGTTGCACTCATCTAAATAGTTTAATCCATTATCTTTTCTGCTACAATGTCTAATTATATTCCATCAATGTCTCACAGTTGTCTAAAACAAATTAGATCCATATTGTTTTTTTTTTTTTTTTTTTAAATAAAGTAAT
>ML802530.1:122445-139378 GCA_009831015.1 Picea engelmannii | reverse complement strand
CACAACTTTGTTTAATCTTATATTGTAACACTTGTATGCTTTCCTTGTACTTGAGTAACCAACAAGTATTCCTTTGTCCACACGAGAGTCAAACTTTCCCATTCTTCCATCTTCTCTTTTGATGTAGCATTTGCTTCCAAAAAATCATAAGTGCTTCACATTTGTTGGTCTTCCTTTCTATAGCTCGTAGGGAGTTTTATCAGTGTTGTTTCTGAGCATTACTCTGTTTTGAATGTGAACTGTTGTATGCACTACCCGTGTCCAAAAAATATATGTCAACTTTGAATCCATTATCATTGTTCGAGCCATTTCTTGTACTGTCCTATTCTTTCTTTCAACAACTCCATTCTGTTGAGGTGTCCTAGCGACGAAGAATTTCTTTTTTATTCCATGATTGCTGCAGTAGTCCATAAATTCCTTTGAGGTGAATTCTCCTCCATTATCCAATCTTAAGCATTTGATTCTTGAATCCATCTCATTTTCAACCATTTCCTTGTAGATCTTGAAGTTTTCAAAAGCTTTTGACTTGTTCTTGAGAAATCAAACTGCAGTCATTCTTGTATAATCATCAACTAATAACATAAAGTATCTCTCACATTTTAAGCCTTTTGTTGTAGTTGGTCCAACTATATTAGTATGCACAATTTCCAGTGGTTTTGTTGTTGAATATTCATTTGATTTGAACCTGGTCTTTTTTTACTTTCCTTGTTGGCAATGCTTGCATAAAGTGTTGGTTCCTTTCGTGATCTGGGGCATTTATCTGAATGCTTCTCTTTTGTTGACTTTGACAAGGTTATCAAAATGCATGTGACCCATTCTTCTGTGCCATAGCCAACTTTCATCTTCCTTTCCTAGACAACACTTTTCATTTCCAATTTTGCTTAACACATATATGTTGCTTGAAGTTCTTGCAGCTGTAGCGACCAATTTCCCTGAACCTTCTTTTCTTATCTCACACTTTTTTGAATCGAAAGTAACTTTATGAACTTGGTCACTCATTTGACTCAAACTTAAAATATTATGTTTCATATCTTCTACTAGTAGAACATTTTCTGCCTTTTCATTCTTGTTCCCAATTCAGACTGTGTCTTTTCCAATGATTTTGGCTGAATCATCATTTCTGAAGTAGACTGATCCATATCTTTCCTTTCGTAATGTAAGAAACTTGTCTCTATCACATGTCATGTGTTTTGAACATCCACTGTCAGCATACCAACCACATTTCTTCTGTTTATCTTATAGAGTGACTGTGCATTCTTCATTGCTATACTGATCTTGCTTTCTTATCCAT
The DNA here is from genome assembly GCA_009831015.1 of Picea engelmannii. Lineage (NCBI taxonomy): Eukaryota > Viridiplantae > Streptophyta > Pinopsida > Pinales > Pinaceae > Picea > Picea engelmannii. Next base: position 138,087 of record ML802530.1, on the reverse strand, counting down.
GTCATTTTTTGAGGTTCTTGTTTGTGACTCTGTTGAGGTTCTTTAGGAGGGACTGTCATTTTGCAATTTTTGGCCATGTGTCCAAGATTGTTACATTTGTAACATTCCACTTTTGTTCTCAAAGATTAAAACATGTTGTAACTTCTTCTCTGTGTTTCACTAGGTCTTATTGAATAACCCCTTGGTGTATGGCTCTCAAAGTAGTTATTGTTCTTGTTGTGAGCTTTGCAATTTACAGCTTTATGTCCAAAATTATTGCTTGCATAACATAAACTAAAAAATATAGTTTGATACTTGGTAGTTGAAGATATTCTGAAAGGAGGTGCTCTTATGAATCCTTCTTCTTCTTGAGGTCTCTCTATCTATTGTTGATTCTGAAATCTGAATCTTCTTGGTGGAGGAGTGTCCCTATAATCTTCCTTGTATATATTTTTATCCCCTTTGATTGTTTCTACATAGCTTTTTGGATTTGTTTCTTGCTCTGTTGTTTTGGAGCTTGATCCCTTTTCTGTCTGATTGTATCCAAGTCTGGACTTGTCAAGATGAGATTTTTTACTGCTGATAATGTCATCCAAAAATTTTGAGTTATTCTGCATATTTTTCTTTTGAATATCCTTTCTTAGTGTGACAATCTCTGCTTCCAGGTTTCTAATGATCCTGTCATTTCCTTCTCGATGTTCTTTGAGTGCTTATTCAATTCTTTTATCTTCTTCTATTTGAACCTTCAATTTTGTGATCATTTGTTCTAGTTCTTGAGTGTTTTTTTTCTTATCTAATTCTGCTTGTAGTTTCTTGTTTTTATTCTTTTCTCTTCTGATAACTTCTATGACACTCATTAATTATTCTCGTAAGTCAATTTCTTATTCATATGATTATTCATATTCTTATTTGGAGTCTTCTACTGCCATGAATAGAACTCTCCCTGTTTCATTGTCACTGACTTCATCTTCATCTGATGATGAGATGTCTTCTTTGGTGCAAAATCTTTTCTTGAAAATTTTCTTTGTAGTTCTTTTACCTTTATATGTTTGTCTTCCTTTTGAGTAACCTTAATCATTTCGCTTTTTCTTATGAGGACATTTGTTATCAAAATGACCAATACCATCACAATTAAAACAAATTAAAGGAAGCGTACCTCTATACCTACCGTTGGTTCCCTTGTTCAACCTTTTGACAAAGTTGACCACTTCTTCATCATCTTCTGAGACATCGTTGCTGTTGTTATATTCTTCTTGTTACTTTTTCTTTCTTTTTTATCTTTTGGATGCTTTGAAGGCTGCTTCTTTTACATCTGGATTTTCCTGTTCAGTTGTCATCTCATATGTTGTGAAGATTCCATGCAGTTCGTCCATGCTTATTGAGTTTAGATCTGATATTTCTTCTAGTGCTGATATCATAGGGTTGAATCTCATAGGAAGAGATCTTAGTACCTTTTGAAAAATTACAGATTCTTTGATTTATTCTCCCAATCCTATGATTGCATTCATTGTTTCATCGATTCATAATAAGTAGGCTGCAATATCTTCATCTTCCTTCATTTTTAGTTGTTCAAACTGACCTCTGTAAGTTTGAAGCTTTGTTGCTTTGACTTTTGAATCTCCATGTACAAGTGATTTCCAAACTTGAAATCTTTGTGCCTGTATATATGTCTTCATCCTTATGCTCCAAAAAACATACTTTTGTCCATCAAACTGTGGTATTCCATTTTTATACGAGTTGGTACTCTCCGTGATCCACCTTTTAGTGGTTAAACTGATTTCTGAAGGAACCTGCTCTGATACCAATTGGTGGATTACTGAGAGGGGGGGTGAATCAGTAATAACGTAATTATAATCCTTTTTCTTCAAATGTTATATCAATGTGGAATTATTATCCAATAATGAGCAGTAAGAAATAAATAATCACACACATACACAATACACCAGTGTTTTACGTGGAAGCTCAAATCGGGAGAAAACCACAGAATGCTTTTTCTTATATGTCTTGAAGAATTACATTCATTGGAAGCACCAACTTCCTTTGTTTTCCAGCTGCAACTGGAAGGGGGCTCCAACCCCCTAGTTTCTCAGGCTACAACCTGAGGGAAGCTCCAACTCCCCAATTCTCTGGCTACAACTGGAAGGAAGCTACAACCCCCCATGTTCTCCAGTTACAATCGAAAGGTGGCTACAACCACCTACCCTTGCCCCGTTTTTCCACCCTGAAGTAGAAGTAGAATGATGGGACCAATGTCACACTATTAGTGTGAGATATACCGTTGTAAACTTGTACCAATAAATCTGAACCATGCATCAACCATGCATCAACCTGTACCATAAACAAGTGCATCAACCATGCATCAACCTGTACCAAACAACCTGTAATCAACCTGTACCATAAACAAGTGCATCGAACCATGTACCAAGTATGTACCAATCATGTTCCAACTACTCATCAAATATGAATCATCAATATGTACCAACATTATCAACTATACACCTCATGTATGTGCCAACTCATCAACCACTTGTCTCAACCATGTACTCAACATGTACCTCAACCAAAATCCCTCATCAATTTCATCATCCAAATCTGATTTGTATCTCTGTAATAGACTTGGTGTATATGATCACATTCCTGCAAACCTTCCTTAACTTTAACAACAAGAGACTAGACTTTTCATCAAATTTTTCTTTAGTCTCACATGCCTAGTTTTGGATTAGTCAACAACCCTAATTTGATGTAATCATAACTTTGAACATGTAATGTATAAAGATCTGAAAATGATACACAATGTTCTTCAATGTGTTTATGCAATTCCCCCAGGTCTCACTACTTGGAACCTCTCATAAAATGATTTATAGAAAAAATGTCATACCTTCATATATGAAATTTTTCTTCATATATTATTTTATTTCCAATTGTGAGTGTCCTTGGGCCTCAATAAGATTTTATTTGTTTCTTATCATTTGGTGTTAGAGCCTATGATTTAATCATGATCTTCTAATAGATCTAGTTTTCTTTGACAATGAAAGGTCTAAACCACATGGGTTTGAACTTGCCCGCCCCCAAGGGATATTTGTCTTGGTCGTAGACTAGGACAAGATCACCTTTGGAGAAAATTTGAGGGTGGACAGACCGATCATATTGACACTTGAACCATTTATTATGAGCCTCATTAGCCAAGGATGCATCTTAACATTGCTCATTGAGATGCTAGAGATATAAAATACATTCCTCGAGCGATGTAGTGTCGGGCAGTAGTTCAACTTCCAAATTCAGAGAAGGGATTTGACATTCAATGGGAAAGACTACCTCCAACCTGTATACGAGTTGAAAATGTGAAAAACTGGTAGCAGTGTTTATAAAAGTTCGATAAGACCAAAGTGTCGAATACAACATCAAATGCCAATTTGACTTGGACAAATTGATGTTCACTGAAGAATAGTCTTGAGATACTTATTCATATCTTCTACCTGACCATTCATTTACGGGTAATAGGGTGACAATTGTTCTTGTTTAAACCCAATATTTGATGTTAATTTGGTCATCATTTTGTTATGGAAGTGACTGCCATGGTTAGTGACAATCTCCTTCGGGATACCAAATCTAGCTACTATTGGATTGAAAACGAAAATGGCAGCAGTTTCCCCATCATTGTTAAATGTCGGCATAGCTTCGACCCACTTAGTAAATTATTCTACTGCTACGATGATATAGCAATTCCCCTTGGCAAAATCCAAGTGACATGTAGTTAAATAAATCCCCCACTTGAAGAATGGACCAACAATAATAACATGAAACATAGGAGCAGGGTGTGCCCGCATCTTCCGATAGAATATCTGGCATGGGTGATACTTCTTGACAACCTCAAAAAAATATTTGATTAACAAGGGCCAAAAGTATTCGGTGCGAAGAATATTTTGGGTTGTTTCCAACCCAGACAAATGACTGCCACATGCTTCGGTGTGATATTCATTCAAAAAAATATCTACTTCTTTGTGAGTAAGACATTGTCGAAGAATGAAATCGACCCCTTGATGATACAAAGTGTCATCGAGGATGATATAGTTTCACGCTTGGTGTCGTATTCATCGACACTCATCGAGAGAAGCAGAAATGGGGCACTTCAAAGTCTAAAGATACACATGTATATCTCCATACCAGGGGTCTGGAGATGCAATCAAAAAAATATCTTCATTAGTTGGTGACTGTTCAGGTGAAACATCACCACTTTCGACTGGAATTTCTGAGATTAACTACGCAAAAACCATGGATTTCTTAGATTTCACAAAAACAAAATCCAAGTCAAACTCTTGTAGGATAAGTATCCATCGACTGATTTTGTCACTAATGACCCATCACTTTAACACATATTGTAAAGGGTTGATGATGACAATGATGGTGGTCTTGCGAAGTAATATATAATGACAGAACCGTTGGATAGCATGAACAACTGCCAAAGCAAGTTTCTCAACATGCAAGTAGTTGAGCTCTAGTCCAACTAGGCCTCGACTAAGATAATAGATAACATGCTCTACGAGCTCATCATCCTCTTGTATCAAGACCATGTCGATTATAGACTCTGTGACAACCGAATATAACAATAAATCCTTTCCATAATCAAGAGGACTGAGCAGAGGGGAATATGTCAGAGCATGTTTCAACATATCAAAAGAGCATTGAGTGGCTTCGTCCCAATAGAATGGGACTCCCTTTTTTAAAAGACACATGAACCATTTTTTAATCTTGACATAATTAGCGACAAAATGACGAAGAAAATTTTCTTTCCTCTGTAAACTATGAAGTTGGCAATTGTGTGCGGGGGAGGAAATTGAACTATTTCCTCAAGCTTAAGAGGATCGACCATGATCCCTTTTGTTGACATGATGAAACCTAATAAAATACCCGATGTCACACAAAAACTGCACTTGTTTGGATTCAAGCGAATCTGATAGTAGCGACACCTCTGAAAGATTAGTTGTAAATGGGCGGGATGATCAGATCTCTTGCGAGAACGTGATTCCATATCATCTAGGTACGCCTTGAATATGTGTTTGAGGTCGTGAAAAGAAAACGACATGGCCCGCTAAAACGTAGCACCCACATTCTTTAGGCCAAAAGGCATTTTTCGATACACGAAAGTACCCAATGGAAAAAAAAAAATTGTTTTATGTTGGTCCTCAGGTTTGATTTGAATTTGATTATACCCTCAAAAACTATCCATCAAAGAAAATACCTCACAACCCGCACATTCATCGATGATCTGGTCAATAAACAGGGTTGTAAAATTGTCTTTCAGGAAAGATTTGTTCAAATCGTAGAAATACATACATATGTGAATCATGCCTTGCTTCTTGTTGACCGAAACAGAGTTCGATACCCATTTTGTCAATTGCATGGGGTATATGAAACCATCTTTGAGGATTTTATCTATTTCATCCTTTATCGTTGCTGCTTTGCAAGGATTATGATGTAGTGCCCCTACCTCAACAGGGTCTGTTGACCTCTTGGTCAGTAGATTTTCAATATTCCCGAGCTGAAGCAGCTCTTCGGTTCCCTACAAGAACCTTCAAAAAACAAATCCACAGGTCCTTTTTGTGGAACCTCACCCACGCGAAGAAGCATCGGGTGTAAAGTTACCATATACGTGACCACAGGCTTGTGTCCACACGCCTAACCAAAAGGTGCTTCACGACTTCATGCCTCGCGCCCTCAGAAGTCATCTCACCTGCTTTCTTCCAAAACCCAAACCCCAAACTCTATGCGTGCCAGATCAACGGTCCATGAATATTTGTGATCCAACGGTCCTGATCTCCTTTCCTTCGAATCGAGACTTCGCATCTCGGGACTTTAGAAAACACACCCTTCTCTTCTCCCGAATCCCGACTCCGAAAACCTCCTCTCCAACGGAAGAAACCAATGGTCTGATCTCTCTCAGTTCGACGGATCAACTATATCTCCTAATCTTTGGGGTGTTGAATGAATCTTGGTCCTTATCCTCCTTTCTACTCCACTAGATCCAATGGCCCACGGTTGTTGTCACCACTCCTCTCTAGAGATCTCTACCATCCTTCAAGGTTCTCAATGTGCCCTTGCCAAATAACTTAGCATCAACCCTCCTAAGCTTGATTCCACAAGGTGGCTTCAACCCTCGTCCTTCCTTCAAACTCTCCAAGTCTCTATCCCTCCTGAGCTGATTCTTGCTGCAAACTCACGAATTCTAAAGGATCATGTGCGCACTCCTTGTGGACTTCAATATAATCTTTGATTATCTGACAACTCCAACTCTATGCACTCCTTGCGACAGAAGTTCATCAACCTCTCACCTGGGTTGGATAAGTATAAGAATCTCCTCATCCTGCACACACCTTACACGGATCTGTGCTATACTTGCACTTCTACTGGTATAAGTTAACGCTATCTCTCCTGAGATTTCTGAGATAAACTTAGAATCTGTCGACACACTCCTTGTAGACTTTCACTGCACTCCTTTTAGGAATTCTCAGTAAGAGAAACAATTGAAACTTATAGTCTCCTCACAGAATTCATACATTCAACATGAAATCACATACATATGGCATTGAAACAAATGCATAACAAAGACTGTAAAACAAACTGTAAATATACCATTCAATAGATCCATACAGGAACCATGATACACCATGAAATTGGATCAAAGCATTCTTATATTAATTCAAGTTCTTCTATACATGGTCTTCAACAATAACAACTCTCTGCTCATACAGTTCTCTCTTCTCTACTGCTACTCTCTTTCTCTCTATAATTACAATGAGAATAATGAAACATCCAATCTACCTACGAGGGAGTTTTTCATGAGTTTTCCCTCATACAATTCTAAGCTATCTTATCAAATTAAAGACTAACGACTATTATCATTTATTACAATAAATGTCTACAACTGAAAGATATGAGCAACTCCCTAGATCCGTATTACAATTCCCCAAAATTAAAGAAAATATATCTTTCTAGATATTACATTAATGCGCAACCCTTTGAAATTCAAAATCCTTTCGAAATGTGTGTTGGTGTATATCCAGTTGTCCTCCACTCGTGATTTGCTGGTGATGCTCCTGCATTAGATTAACCAGGTGAAGCTTCTGTCAGATTGGTTTGACATCAGGATAAGTCATGATCTCATGCTCAACAATACGTGGGTCAATGCCTGGAATTTCCTCATAATACCATGAAAAAACAATGTGTAACTCCTTAAAAAATTCGGTGTAGATTCGAATCTCTTCAGGGGAGAAATCTGCTTTGACGAAGACATTTTACACAACACTAGGGGTTTTGGAGATATCGATAGGAATAATTACAACAATACTCGCCATGTTTCCCTCTTCATATACTCTGTTTGTAGCCATAGGGTTAATAGGACAAGGGGAATCTACGTTCATGGTCATAACAAACTATCCTACCTCTATTCTCTTGATCTCGGGAAGGAAATAATATCTATGGTGAAGATCATCCCAAGGTTTGTATGGATCATTCATTTCCTCCAGAATCACCTTGTCATAGGGAAAGACTAATTCCAAAGGGTCCTGAGTAGTGAGATATTATTGAGCCCAAATAGGCTCGAGAATAGGATCTAGCTCCTGTGGGGGAGCCAGATCAGGGTTGGTCGAGGCTTGCTGGACAACACTGTATGCAACCTTAACAACAGATTAATTCATGTCCATGCCAAGGTTGTAAATGTGTTGAACCTGCACAGAATATATCTAGCTAGAAAATACTACACACATTTGCAGAGAGAATTGAGAAAGAAGAAGCAAGATAGAAAGAATGGAAGAATTCTCATTAATCATATTCCACACTCAAAGAGTGAATAATTTACAATATATATAGAATAAATGAGTAATTAATGAGCCATAGTGGTGGTATATATTGATCTAGACACACACCAAGAGTTACAAGAGTAAAATTCCACCTAGTCTAGTCTCTCAAGCAATTACGGGAGTGAACTGCCACCTAGTTGAGTTAACTAGTCAACTAGTCTTCAATTAACTGACTGAACAAAGAGTAGTGAGAATTTAACTCAGGAAATAAAGTGTAATGCACGATTCTGGTGATGATCCCAAGGAAAATGTACATTATTTGGTGATGATCCCAATGTTGCATAGTGAAAAAACCAATGCAACATCTAAACTCAACTCAACTAGTCAAACTGAAGTGTCAACTGAAAGAGAATATTCTCTAGGTGGAATATTCTCCCCTAAAATATAGGAGATTGGATAGTGACTAATTATGACTAATAAACAAGAAATAACCTTAGGAAAAATAAATCCTAAGTGTGTGTGAGGTAACTCCAACACCTGCCCTGAACATCAGTATGGTGAAAATAAAGAATGGGTCCCAGCTACGAGGCCATGTTAGGTACCCAAATACAAAATATACACTGAAATAAAGGAGGAAAGAGGGAAAACCTCATGGGAACAAAACCCCCTCAAATTAAAATGCATAAAATAAAAGATGATAATGAACAAAAGGCAGTTGCTAAGCAACCATGTCCTTCACTCTAAGAAGACCTCACAACTGTGCAAGTTTGTGCTCTTTGAAGATTTTGTTGAAGATGTAGATGTTTGCAAGGATCTGATGAATTATATGCATCATTGATATTTCCACACATATCCACTTTATCTTTTTGTAATGAATAATATCCAAATAAATTTTGGATGAAATTTTGAAAACCGTGCGGTCGTTTCTAGAAAAATGTTGAAATTTTGTTGATTTTAAAACGATCATAACTTCACTTTCCGGACTCCGTTTCAGACGATTTTTTTTTTAAATTGGAAATTTTCTCGAGAGGAATTCAAATATCCAATTTGTTTCTGCAAATTTTTCTCAGAAAATATCAGAGTGACATCTGATGTGCGCGGCTCCCTTTTTGACTCCTGAGATGCATGCATGGTGCATGCAAAAGTGTCTGCATGTGACTCTTGAGATGCATGCCATATATCTTCCACATGAATTTCAGAAAAAAAATATGAAATGGAGTAGATATCATCTTCAATTAATGGAATACAAATTTCTGTAGACACTTGTGTATAAGGCTCTTCAAACTGAGATGATTTATCTTCCAGTGGCTTTTCTACATTCTCTATCTTGTCAACATTTTGCATGCATTCTTCCTTATTTCCAAATAGAACCTCCAATCTAGTCCATAATTCATTTGGAGTTGATTCTTGTGATTCTTTATATACTTGATGGAAAAGTTCGGGAGAAACAGACATGCCGATACTTCCTATGGCCATATCTTTTCTATTGAGAAAGTCATTTTTCTCATCGACAGAATCAGGCTCTACTTCCATTTCCATAGTTATTTGGTACAAGCCTCTACATCTAAGATGAAGAAGAATTTTTGGCTTCCATTCCAAATAGTTATGAGGCGTGAGAAGTATTTCCGATGAATAATCCATCTTTTTGTTGTCTTCAATCTTTTGTACCTGCAAAAAATGATTTAGTGTAGCTTTTTCTTAGCACTATGTTGGCTCGGATACCCTGTAAATGTGTTGAACCTGCATAGAATAGATCTAGCTAGAAAATACTACACACATTTCCAGAGAGAAATTGAGAAAGAAGAAGCAAGATAGAAAGAATGGAAGAATTCTCATTAACCGTATTCCACACTCAAAGAGTGAATAATTTACAATATATATAGAATAAACGAGTAACTAATGAGACATAGTGGTGGTATAGATTGATATATACACACACCAATAGTTACAAGAGTAAACTTCCACCTAGTTTAGTCTCTCAGGCAGTTATGGGAGTGAACTGCCACCTAGCTGAGTTAACTAGTCAACTAGTCTTCAGTTAACTGACTGAACAAAGAGTAGTGAGAAGTTAACTCAAGAAGTGAAGTGTAATGCGCTAGTCTGGTGATGATCCCAAGGAAAATGTGCATTAGTTGGTGATGATACCAATGTTGCATGGTGAAAAAACCAATGCAGCATCTAAACTCAACTCAACTAGTCAAATTGAAGTGTCAACTGAAAGAAAATATTCTTCGAGTGGAATATTCTCCCCTAAAATATAGGAGACTGGATAATGACTAATTATGACTAACAAAAAAGGAATAACCTTAAGAAAAATAAATCCTAGGTGTGTGTGAAGTAACTCCAACAAAGGTGCCCTACCCCTTCCATTGAATCTGATGGGGAAGGTAAAGTCCACAGGTCATGAAAGTAGCTCATTTTGAAATATGACACTTGAAAAATTGTAGCCTTCGGCTGGTCGAGGATGAGCAAAATAAACCTTAGTCATTGGAAGGCAACAGATAATCACAAGTTCCCATCAAATATGGAAACAATCTGACACCTAAGTTGACAGTTCCTGGTTGTGGGTTATCAATCATCGAGATCGTTGATGCCTCTGATGAAGGGTTAGGATGGGAGAACGATAATTGGTCAATGGTTATAATCCAACCTTCGTGTGGAAATCAATATAAGACCCGAACAATGGTGGCTACAACTACGTGCATTCCATAAGTCCAACTCCTCCCTAACAAAATATTGTATTCGAGAGGGACATTGACTACTTCTACCTTGATGCACATATTTTTACCCTCCAACTACATGGGGAAAGAGAGAATTATACCATGTGGTTTGAACGATCAACCGTCAAATTCTGTAAGCAATGTGGGTGACAGAGACAACTCAGGCTGGCCAATGGCCTTCCAACATGCCAACGAAATCACATAAGTTGATCCACCCTCATCAACCACTGTACGGAAAATGTTCCATGTCAACGATTTCATGGTGTACACCACTACTATATGAAAGGTGACATGGTGAGGAAGACAAGGTTTATGGTTTGTCAGATAAAAAACAATCATTCCTAAGCTACTGGGCTCTACCTCTCCCAAGGCACACAACAACGCTTTTCTCTGTGAGGGGAAACTCTGGAGAACCTCCAGAGTAGACATTGCATAAGGATTTTATGCCAGATCCTCCATGATGGAGTAATTATGAGCAACCCTCACGTTTTGGTTGTGAGAATCCTTCTTGAACGCACCTTTAGGGATGCAAGTCATCATTTCTCCCACTATTTTCTGAATTTGAAGAGTATTCAATGGGTTGGAGGCCTATTTTCCCTTCTCAATAGATTCTGACATCTTGTAGTCACAAGTCCTGGTTAATAAATGAGCTTCGACATTCATCATATAAATTTTTGCGGCCAGGTTGTTTGGATTAGGCGTGGGCAGTCCCTGACTGCCCCCAACCATGCTTGTGGATGTAGAATCTTGAGCCATATTTTTCCCTTGTGGAAAACGTTTTGTCAACACAACAATTTGTTGTTGTGCCAATATCTTTTCGACTTCCACAAGTTGAGGGAACAAGTGATTCAAGTGGTCGTTCCTGCAAATCTTACATGAAAACTTCACCTTTCTCTTTTGAGTTTTTCCCTCGCCATCATTATTGGTAGCTTTCTTATTCCCCTTACCCTTCTTGTTTTTCTATTTCTTCTTTCCCCTGGTCTGCTGGTTAGTGTTGGGAGTTATCGATTGCACATTGTGTACATCCAACGTTCGGGTAATGGGGGAAGCTGAACTAGGACTTTGGTTGGCCACAGATTGTTGAATTGATAATTGTTTTAATTGATTCGACAACATATTTTTGGACTTTCTTTGTGCTAATCCCACTATTCCATTGGCGTGAGGCATAGACTTCTATTTTTCTTTCTCGAGATTTGACCATGGTGCATCAGGTAAGATCTCGTATAACATTTCGGACTGGGAGTAAATCAGTTCCAGCTGTCGGGCTCTCATAATATCCTCTTCTTAAGAAAACACTCTGGAAATTGCTATGTCTTTGGACACACAAGGAACCAAAGACTTTAAGAACCACTCGAGCAAGAATGCAGAGGGGACCTTGAATTTAATCAAACTCTTTCGTCGCTGCCATTATCGGATGTGATCCGAGATATGATCAACTTTCATCTACTCGAAGTTGGCCAACAACTCGGTGCCAACATCGTATCTCACTTGCAACTGGAAATGGTTCTAGAAAACCATAGTCAGGTCATTAAATTAAGAATACTTCGAGTTGTCGAGCTCGATATACCATTTCATTGCACCTCCTATAAGAGTGCGTTAAAACAAGCGCAGCTGAATGGATTCATCCTTCAACGAGTTGGATGAGCACCACAAGTGAAAATTCATCACATGATCACCTGGATCTTCAGTAGGATTGCCCTCAAACTTAGGGATGTAAAAAAGAAACTTAATCAACATGCGAGGACAACGCGGATTATGAAAAATCAGGTCATTTAACAATCTCGATGGGTCTGGAAAATGCAGAGTTTCCATAAAGGGTAGTCTCGATTGCGAAGTATTTATATGAAAAGAGGGCCCTAGATTTTGGCTAGCACTAGGTTTCCAGGAAAAGTTTAACTGTTGGGAATGGTTTTGGTAGATGCCATGATGGCCCTCTCTAGCAAAAGGGACTTGTGTCTGATTCTGTATCGTCGACTGATTCCTGAAGTTAGATGGCATGGATTTAGCAGGGATTTCTCACTGTACAGTGTTCCAAAGACCTTGGTTGGGGATTCCTCCATCCAACCCTCCAGGCATAGGTACAAAACCTTGCCTTCCATTCCACATATTGTGGGAGGGGTTTCCCCCGATCGACATCCCTTGCGAGGGAAACGATCCCTGCCAAGGATTCCCAAGACCTTGCAAGGATTAAAATCCTGTCATAAATCCTTATGAAGGAATGAAACCTTGTGTAGGTTTTTGTTGACTAAAGATGGGGTTTCCTCCAGTCGATAAATAAAACGAAGTAAAAGTGTTATTTCCAAATGCACCAATAAAGAAAATGACGTTGATCCCACTAGAGTCGTGTAGAATGAAGGTCCCTGGCTCCCTCCACTAAAAAAACTATAGTTGGTATTAGGCCCGATTTATTGTTGAAATGTGTCATCGAGTGAAGGGGACAAACGAGGGATGTGACCCCCACTGTAAAGAATAACATTGAACGGGGTAGTGGTGCTCGCGACAGATCCTTGCAAGAGAGAATTAGAGATCCCTATCCCCAAAAACCATTGGTATGTAGAGTAGAGTATGTGAGAACCAAGTTAGAGTCAAACCGGGCATCCCATATGAGAAGCGAGCACCTAACACATTCTAAAGTAAGGGAAGGGTTTTTTGAAGCCGTCGAAGGAATCGAACCACTGCCTGAAGTAGTGGACATCGGGATAGTCGTGGTCCTGACAGGTGGAGGTGGGGGAGGAGGTACAATGTCCACTCCAGTGGTAGTTGTGATGGTAGTATGAGGACTCCCTGATGAAGTAGCATGATTTTCTTCCATCACCGCTTGTCAGATAAACTGGCGTTCAGGAGATTTCAACTAGGGAGGGACCATCTGAATTAGAAGCGGCGTCGATAAGTCGGTGATCAAAGTATTTGCTGGTATGAAACCTTCAGTTTCAAGGTCATAAATGATAGATTCCTCTAGGGTAATAAATTATTCTCTCGAAGCTAGCTCAGGTACAGTTTCCTATGGCCCGGTAGCTTCAAAAAATCCTTCTTGATCTAGCTTGCACCTCAATGGTGGTAGAGGTGGCTCCAAAGTAACCGGAGACAGGCCTTGAAGCCTATGCAAACGACGAAGTTGTTGATATTCCACCTTGTGAAATGATCAATTGACATAGTAAGGTTTAGCTAGCATGAAATCAAAAAGCACACACTAAAATTTCCTAAAGGGAAATCAAGCAGACAACTAACTAGTAGGAAGAACAGTTACGCCAATCGACACTATAGAAAATTACCCGTGCAAGTGCAACTCGAACATGGAAGCACCCTCTGGGTATACTCTGTGAAGAATGATCTGACGTCTTCCCTAGGTATCGCAGTATATCCTCGCAGTCACCTGTGTAAGTCCGTAAAAATAGGCAACTAGGTTTCTGGATCATAGTCATTCACCAGGCGGGTACAGTTGACAATCGGGATGATCGTAATGAGAAGTATAACAAATTATGAATCCATTCAAGGGTACCAAAGGAAATTGGTCTAGAAGACAATTGAGGATCTCGAACGAATTCGAGGTCCACGAGGCTTCGTAGTCAAATTTTACTAGTGTGATTCCCAAGAAATACCCTCAATATAAAATCCCCACTATGTTTGGTCCAGCTTTGGAGGGGTTATCTCCTCTACCTTTCCTTACCCGACCTTGTGTTTAGCCCCTATGTTAGAGAGGGGTCCCGGTTTACTCTTACGACAATGGACTTGTAACACTCCCTATCACAGGCTCCAATTTTTGTTTTAGATGGCCTTGAAGAGTTTCCTCTTCACACTTATTTTCAAGGCCCTAAAAGCATAAACTAGTTGGTCAACCCTACAAACAAAAAGTATAATAGATTTTAAGTCAAGAGTTGATTTTATGGGCTTGATTTACTCAAAGGATATGAACATGCAACTTGTGGTGTTTGGAAGAGACGAAAAAGAAGAAAAATTTAGAGCATTTACATGGAAAAGCAAACTAGATACTTCAAATTTAAAGCAAAGGATTGTAAAATCTTTGTGAATGTAAACTTTTCAAAACAATGTTCCAAGATATTATAACCGAAAGTTTCCTAAAAGATATTTTTCATTTCACGATGCAAAACTGCTTATACTTTTGGGGAAAAAAGAAAGAACTTTGAAGCTGAACTCTTTTCTTTTTGCAAAAAGACAACCTACGCTATACTACCAAACAAGATTCATAACTAAATGCAACAAATTATTTTATTATTTTTTGAAATTATTTAAAAAGGAAAAACATAAGTAAAAGATTATTTTTTTGTTTTCAAAGCATAAAACAGGATGAAGATAAAACAAAACCCAAGACTTAACATAGACCCTAGGCCAACTGTGTAAACGCAGGGATTCAAAAAGAGTCCATAGGAGGATCTATAACTTGTAGGTTCCCTCTTAACCTCTAAGGAAAACAAAAAAAGATCAAGAAACAATTTGAAACTGAATCTTTAACCCAACCAAAGACCACCAACAGTGATCCGTCAGGATTTTTCGAAATGACTATGGTTGAGTTTTATTCGCATGCATTAATTGACCATTGGGAAACTTAACGAAAGAACGAGAAAAGAAAATGCATTATACAACCATATACATATATGCAAATCTGAAATGCAATGAAAAACATCAAACCATATTGCACAAGTTTGGTAACGGAGTTCGGCACAACTTTGCCTACGTCTCCGGGCCTTTTCTCTGTGAGGGAGGCTTCTTTATTTCTTTTCGAAATCTTATTAGTACATCTTTACATTTCCAAATGGTCTCAAGACTGATCTGGTCTTGTTCGTCCAGATCTCTAGAACCATGCACAAAAAACGGCACCTGAATCGGATGTCCCGAGCTCTCAGAAATCGTCCGACAGCATCTCCTCCTCAATGGTCTCCCTGTCTCAAACTGGCTTTGACTTGGCTTGCTTCCACATCTCTGCTCTGAAATTGCTCTCCCAAGCCTGTCCCCTTGGCCTCAAAATGGCCTTGGTTAAATAGTGGTGGAGTTAGTTGTCCATCTCCAACTTCCTCCACGAATTTAGGCTCTAAAAATGCCCAATAACCCTTAAAAATGAGTTAATTACATTAAAAATGGGCTAAACATTATTAAAAAACCCAAAATTGGTTGAAAAACCACTTTATAAC
>ML802530.1:83811-105519 GCA_009831015.1 Picea engelmannii | reverse complement strand
CATTTATGCTTTGAGTCATTTGTATTCTGAGTATGGGAATTCCTACCTCAGTGATGATATATTATTGTACTATATTTCCTTGTTTGTTGGCAGGTTTCCGACCGACTGTTTCTTGTTCCCTACACACACTCGACAAAGTATTTTAGCTATCACTCTGTTCTAACTTCATACTTTGGGAGGCTCTCTGTTACACATTATTTTCGTCATCCCTATGACCGTTAATGATGTAAACCTATTTGTTGCCTTCAGAGGGGTCAGTGGCCTGAGTTCATGAACAAGGAAGGCAGAAGAACTTTTCCTAAGAAAAGAGGTTGCATTCTCCTTTGTAAAAACCCCATAAAAAAGGAAGTTCGCAAGTTGCTATATAGGCAAGGTGTGAGAATGCCTGATTTTCGTAGGTTGCACCATAGCTAGGGTGCGAGATGATTGAAGGTTTCTCTATAGGCAGGGTGCGAGAATGCCTACACGTGGGAAAAACAAGTGTTTTCTCGAATCTTCTAGAAGAAGAAACTTCTATGGTGAGGTGGCATCCGAATGGTTTGGATCTTACTCGCTTTCATGATTTAGTGGGATCATCCTAACCTCCTCACCTTATCCTCTTCAAATTATAAAAGGAGAAAAGTTCTCATGGAGAAAGTTAGCTTTTGGTTAGATTTGGAGCTTTTGGGATTAGCTTGGATTGGATTGAACTTTGGAGATTTTTAGCTTGGCTAGATGAGCCACTTTGTCAAGATGGATTGTGAATATTATCAGATCTATGCTCAGAATTCTTGAAGTGGAAGTGTGTGGGGAATGAAGGATAGTTGGAAGGGACCTTACGACATCAAGGCCATGGTTGTAATCTCTCTTTCACATTTAATATGATACAGTAATATGATTCTTTCCTATAAAGCTTGTTGTGTTTTATTGTATGATTCCTTGATCACATACATAGGTTTATATTGAGTTTATGCTATTGCTATCACTTTGGTTGGTTGTGTTCTTTTGCAGGTTCATCATTGTATGAGCATTGAAATGGAGCTAGGATGGCGATGGCAAGAGGAAGCGACATTTAAATGGTATGTCACTCATCCCTCTTTAGTTAGTAAATTCAATATCTAAAACTTAAGGAAAGCGTCATGTTCTGGTGTGTTTTGTTCTAGATCTAGGTGGATCTAGGGAGATCAGTTAGTGTCTGCACCTACCGATTTGTCCTATAACATCGGGAAACCCTCGATAGCCTATAAATTATGTGGAATTCCTTGCAACTTTTTATATTTTTGCAACTTTTGGAGGTAAACGCGAGCTATCTAGCATGCATCTTACGTATGTACGTGACATTTATAGTATGCATCTAGCGTTTGTACATGCGAATTAGTTCAGCAGGGTGTGTACATGCTCCAAAAAATGGTTTTTTAAGAAGGATCCTCAACAGTAATTTGGCAAATTGTGTAAGTGGAAATGCCAATGCCATGTATGCATAGGTAGAACATTTTTGAGCTATAACACACCTACCCATACAAATATTCTTTTGAGATTATTTTTGGGGTTTTTTCTACCTCTATGAACACGTCAACATCTAATAGGATCATGGTTGTCCACTCACTCTAGACCTAGATTTGTTTTCCACATAGTACATTATCTCAACAAAATTTTTTTTAGTTTTTTACCAATACACTCCAAGTAGATGCATACATCTATCTTCTTTGGTAGTCATGTTCTTATCTTTGTTTTTAGGGTTCTCTAACAACCCTCCATACACAATGTTTGATCATGGTGGTTTAACATATATGACTATCTGCAACGCTTACCTAAAGTAGGTTGCAGATTATATAGTATGTAATGACTAAACCTTTCATTATCAACATATAGCATTACCAAGTTTTTGCATTAATTTCATTCTATCCAAGCAACATCTCCTTGTAATTGTCATGTGATTTATCAATCCTCATGTGAGGTTTAATGTCAGTGGTGTAGTTTCATTATAAAGGGATTCTCCATATGGTTTATATGACCTTGTTGTTATATATTCATTAGATCCAATAGGTCCTATAGAGGAAATATTTAAAAGATCCATTTTTTTAATTGGTGGAAAGAAATTTGTGACTAGGAGATCCATTGTGTACCTAAGACGAAAGTATTTGGTTTCATATACCCATGATTGAATATATTGTTTTGGTATACAACCACACTTTCATGAGATAGATTAGTTATGCAAGGAGAAATCTTCCCATATATCCAAGTGGATTAATTAGTTTTAAGTTGTGTTCAATTGAGAGGCCAGTTGTAGACTTCTAATATCATGCCTATAAAAAAGAAGGAATCTAATGTTGATTCATGATGTCCTTTAAATTTATATAATTTAAATATTTCTATAACATCATTTTGTTTGCCAATTTATTTTATAAGGGATAAATATCTTTGTATTTTGGTAGGATAATTTAGTTATGTAGGAGTAATATGTTTGGACAAGACCAACATTACACTTGGAAACCTAATACCAAGGTTGAGGGGTGTTATTCTTCACAATGATATACTATAATGACTACATGTGTACATGTGAGTTAAATTGATCTGGATTGGATAATCATATAATTTTTTATCTATCTTAGTACTTTATGGGTGGAAACATTTGGGGGAATCTACCTTCAGGGTCATTTTAGTGGTAGGTCCCAATTTGGAAAGTTGGGGTTTGGAACCTTTTGGAGTCATTTTGAGGCATTAAATGGCATTTTTGTGGGTTACAATGTTTGAAACTTCTGCAAACACCCTTGATGTTGATCTCCATTGATACCTTTCCAACAACAAAAAATCACCTCAATCAGAGCTCATATGAGAAAGTTATGCCTACAACAAGTTTACTTACCTTGTTGACCACCATGGCCTAAGTGGATGATGCGTCAACCCACATTACTCATAGATATGAGGCTAGCCACATGAAAAATAGCAATAAGATTCTAGAATATCCAAATTTTATCACTAATTGAGGGTTGAGGAAGTAAAAAATCCTAACCCTAGATTATTGTTGGGATGTGTTAAATATCGGGCCACTGAGAAGAGAACATGTTCCATTATTTTGTATTGTACTTGTTCCATATCTGAGAAAAACATCTAGGAGTGGTATTGTGAGAGAATAATAGAGGAGGAGCAATATTATGTAACATCATTTTAGGTCATGATATCATATGCAACTGCATAGTGAGTTCCCATTCCTTTGTATTTTCATTTCAATAAGTGAAGAAAAGAGAGTATAGCATAGGCCTCACCTTGGAGATGGATTTTTTCATGTACTGAATTTCCAAGGGTAAACCTTATGCTTATTTGTTTGGATGTTGTTCTTTCATTTTCATATTTCATTTATCTTCGATAAAAAAAAAAAAAATAGAGCAATAAGATAGAGTTATAAAATATGAGATCTAAGGAAATTAACTTTCATAATAAATGTTTCATCATATTATAATATCTATTATGACAGACTATTCTAGTGAAATATCCATGACATTTTACAGATGATATTGGTATATATTGGTATTAGATTAGTTTTTTTAGGGGTAGTTGTGGAAAGTTTGATGGATCCAAGAATTGTCTTAAGAAAAAATTCACAAAACCCTAGCCATGGGAGATGATTTTGTTCACAACAATCCCCGAGATCTAGGAAAAGAGAGATTTGTAAGGCTAGAAGAGAAAGTCTTTGAAATATCTTGCAATATTTCCATCCTCATGGTGGCTCTAGAAAGAAATCTCAAACCATTTTTGGAGTTTGGAGGATCTAACTCAGAGATTATATCATAGGGGAAACCATGAGGTAATGAAGACCCATAAAAGGAGTAGATAAAAGAGCTCGATAAATACCAGATAATTTCGAATGCCATTACCCATTCATAGTCTTTATTTAAAATGGAAGTGAAAGTGGATAGAAAGCCATAAAAAGGTGAGATCAATGCAGTAAATTTGAATAATTGGTTGCAACAATTAGAGGTATATTTTGGTATTCGCAATATAGGTGAGGAGAAAACAATTTAATTTTCTCAACATAAATTAGAGGGCCATGCATTAACCTAGAGGGAAAACCACACAGAGACACTCAGTTTCAAGGATGATCTACTAGTAACTAAGTGGGAGGATTTCAAAACCATCATTAAGTCCCAATTCTACCCTATTGGGTATGTAGAGGACTAATGGATCAATTGGAATTACGTCAGGGAAACGAAAGGGAAGAGTGTGAAGGAGTACACCAAAAAATTTAGAAATATTCCTATCATGTCCGGTATCTCTTCCAAGAGTCTAGATGTAACCCTCAAGTATCTAGGGGGTCAACACAATCATTTGAGAAATCAATTGATTCTCTTCAAGCCTAGGATAGTTGATGAGGCATGTGTGCAAGCATAATATCTAGAAAATATATGCCACAAGAAGGGGAAACCAAGTGGTTCCAAACATAAATAGCACCAAGATGATTCCAAGGAGAGGAAGGAGAAGCGGATAGAGAAAGACAATAATATGAAAACCACTATAGATAAATGAAAGGATACAAGTAACCACTATAACCATTAAAATATCGATGGTCACACTGGAAAAAAAAATTGGAATCTACATCTAGATATGAACCCTAAGAACCATAAGAATGATTCCAAGAATAAGAACCTTCTAGCCATGGATTCAAGCAATCAAGTAAAGAGAAGATCAGATGTGGATGATAATATTTCCTACACTTCAATGCGGAAGGAGGTGAATCTAAGTATCCTTCATCACAAGGAATATAAGGAGATTAAAAAACTCTTTCATATGAATGTCCAGGTCAAGAATACCAAGGTATATTCTCTATTTGATTCTAGTTCACAAACTAATCTCATAGAATCTAATCTAGTCAACAGTCTTGGGTTAGAGGATCATGATCACCCTAGACCATATCCATTGTTGTGGGTAGACAAGGATGCAGAGATCAAGGTCGTGAATTAGAGTAAGATCAAATTTTATATAAGTGCATATTTTATTGATGAAGTGGAGTTAGTTGTATTACCCCTTGATGTGTGTGTATTAGTTCTTGGAAGCCCCTACATGTTTATGAGGGATGAATATTCATGAGGAGAAAAAATGATGATTACATGATCAAGGATGGGAAGTATTTCATCATCAATGCACTTAATGGTAAATTGAATATCTCATTGGTAAGTGCCAACATACAAGAAACAAATTTGATTAGTTCAAGAAGTATGTTTTTCTTTTCTTATAAGAGAATCATCTAGGTGATTAATCATAAAGTGTGAATTCATCCCTGTAGGGATCTGTTAAAAAGAAGAAAAAATAGTTGGAGTTGTTATGGGTATACAAAGGAGTATTCTAGGATCCTAAAGGGATACCACCTAGGAGGGAAGTGGAGAAAAATATACATATGTTGCCTAACTCCCCATTACCAAACATTGGGTTGTATAGATAGTTTTTTCTGGAAGCAGATGAAGTGAAGAAATAGTTTTTGGATTAGGGAGTAATTCAACCAATAATATCACCTTGTAGATCACCTATTATCATAGTATCCAAGAAGGATGGGACTTGTCAAATGTGTATCGACTAAATATCCTTGAACAAGATTACACTCAAGAATTGGTACCCTCTACCGAGGATCAATGATTAGTTAGATCAATTGCAACAAGTCAAGTACTTCACTAAGTTGGATCTCAAATCAGGATACCAGTAGGTACATTTCAAAGAAGAAGACACCTAGAAGACCACCTTCAAGGAAAGGAAAGGCTTTTATGAATGGTTGGTCATGCCATTTCGTTTATGTAATGCACTAGCTACATTTATGATACTAATTAATGATGTATTGCACCCATATTTATATTCATTTGTTATAGTATATTTGGATGATATATTGGTTAATTTATCTACCTAGTAGGATCACATATCACATCTCATGTAGCTTCTAGAGACTCTGAATAAGGGCCAACTAATGAATAACCTCAATAAATGTGAGTTTGCTTAGAAACCATTGGTGTATTTGGGGTATGCGATCAATGGAGGGGAGCTCAAGATAGATCCTACAATGATGGAGGCCATCATAAAATGGCTAGTTATTACTAATGTCATTGAATTTAGGATCTTTGTTTGGGCAACGTAGTACCTATGGAAGTTCATAGCATAAATTCCAGCAATAGTTGCATCACTCCATGCTATAATAGCTAGTGATAAGTGTTTCCAGTGGGGAAAGAATCAACAAAAAACTTTCAATGAGATAAAACTAAATATCAATCAATAATTGATTCTCACATTGCCTAACTTGCATAAGACCTTCAAATTGGAGATGGATGCAAGTGGGTATGCTACGGGATCATTTTTTATACAAGAAGGTTAGCTAGTATGATATCATTCCAAGATGTTTCATGGGGGAGTCTTAAGTTACCCTACCTATGAAAAGGAACTTTGTGCCCCGGTTCAAGTAGTTAAGAATTGGAATCATTATTTGATGGGAAAGGAAACCATTATCAACACAAATCACTAGGCACTGCAATATTTCCAGTCCCAAAGTAAGCTTCAACAAACCAGACATTACAAGCGGATGGGGTTTCTGAATCAATTTCATCTATACAAAAAGTATAATAAGGGAAAAACTAATAAGTTGGAATAAATTATGTCAAGTACACCCACATCAAAGATTACCCATGATGCATACAAAGAGGCATATGCAGAGTGCGTGGAATTTAAAGAGTTGTTTCAACAAATACCAAGCCAAATTGATGTAGAAGAAGGTAATGGAAAATCCAACTATAATCTCCATAATGGGTTACTATAAAAGCTAGAAAAGATATACATTTCTAAAGGTTAATATTGTATCTTATCAGAGAGGATCACACATCCAAGGTTGCAGGACATTTTGGTGTTGGGAATATGGTTTCTAAATTACAAAGGTATGCGTATTGACCTAGAATGCAAGGTTATGTATCTCAATATATTAGAGGATGCATGTTTCATTATACTAGCAATACCTGTAATAGGAAGAAAGGTCTATACCATCCCTTACCTATATGCACTTGACCTTGGGAAAGTATTTCCATGGATTTTGTGGGTGGTTTTCCAAAAACCAAGAAGGGACACGACTATCTATTTTTGGTAGTTGATATTTTAAACAAGGTGTGCATTCTAATGCCTTAAAAAAAGAACATTAGAGGGCATGAAGAAGAAAACATGTTCTTTGAACAGTTCTAGGTGCACTTTATTATACCAAGGGGCATCATCTCAGAAAGGGATACTAGAAAGATGGGTAGGAAGAAGTATTCAAAAAATGGGAAAACATACAGATGGGAAGAAAAAAGTAGTCAACATAACATTGGTAGTAGGTACATATTTTGATGGGTTAAAATCATATGCATCCAAAGACCTGGGATAAAAATATGATCTACATTTAACACTCTTATAACATATTATTCCATACTTCTATCGGTAAGTCCCCTTTTGAAATATTATTTGGGTATTTTCTGCATTTTCCCTTAGATTTTGTATATGGACAACAACGAGGAGTGAGGGAGGACATCATAGGAAAAACATTAAAAGAAAAGAAATTTGTGGAACATATTAGACAAATCCATTTTCAAGTATAGGAGATGTTGAAGAAGTCACAGGAAAAGTAAAGGCCAAACATGATCAACATAGAACTGATAAGTCATTCAAAGTGGGAGAGAGAGTTTGGTTACATATAAACAAGAAAATACTACAGGGTCTTGGTAAGAATATAAAGGCTCTATCGTAGGTCCCTTTTGAGGTATTGGATAAGGTGGGAGATAATGAATACAAACTCAGTATACCCCCATGCATGTGCATTTACTCAATAGTGAATGTGGAGAATTTGAAACTCTATTATCCTTCTATGTTGGATCAAGAAGATGAGTAGGTGTTAGCTCCCAAAATGAATCAGTCACTTGGTTTCATTTTGTAGGTGATAGCATGGTCATTTGTAGGTTTCTATATTTGATTTCAATTTCTTCTAGTGTCAAAACTTAGTTTTTACAATTCATGCCTTAGAAATAAGTTGATCTATAAATGTCTTTTCTATAAAATTTCGTGAAAAGATTTTCAACAGCTAACGTGTGTTGCAAGGTTGATGTTAGCTGGTGAAAGCGGCAAGTTTCAATGGTTAAGGAGTACTTTCCCACAGACAGTTAGCTGGTGAAAGCACGAAACACGTGTTTTTCTTCCATGATTTCAGAAATAAAAAAGATGACATGCTCGACACACGTCACATAATCATTATGAGGTGTTGGTGAAAGAGAATGATGATGAGGATTTTGTTATGCACGTCTAAATCAGATATTATGGTGGATTGTGTTCGTGAATGCATGCTTCAACAATGATGGCATTGGAGATGATGAATTCACATTCATCATCATAGGTAAAGGAGCAGTACTACTCAGTCGACGACATCAAATCGGCACTTCACACTTTGAACACGCACCATTCACAAGCAATATGTTATGGTTCCATATTCGAATTGGCAACACTGAGAGTTTTCACCAGCGCCAAACCTTGGCTCAATCAGGAAACTAATGTGACATTGTTTGCAAAGTGTTCGAGGTTCGAGTTACAGATGGCAAGGAAACGAAGTGGTTTATTACTGAGGAAAGAATTGGACAGCCTTTCTTTCTTATAGTCACATCCATAGGTGCAAAAACATTTCTCAGACACAGGTTGCATGGGTTATGTTGAAAGGTTACAAAATGGTTGCCACCAAACAACAGCTGAAGCATTTGCTAAATCATATGATGGAAAAAGAGCTAGTGTGGGTTCTATAGAAATGATAGTTGATCAAGCCGCCATTGCCACAGCAACCAGCTTACCTAGATCAGGCCAGAGTTGGTTTAAGACAACAACAACCAAGAATCTGAATTTCAGAGCATACCTTAAGGCAGAATTTAGAAATAACACTTGGAAGAAAATCATGCCAGTTTCTCATCTAGAGGACGAATGGCAAGACCTGTTCAAAGGCATTCAACTCTTCATAATCTCAAAAGGCAGCTATGATAAACTGATGCTATATCATTTCAAACTCTTAGATCATTTCATAGGGAAGACTCTCCTGAATTTACCTTTTTTCCTTCACAAAAGCCTAACCAAAGTATGTAAAAAGATTAGGGTTGAACCTCTAAGTATGAAAAACACTCTTTGTCATTTCGGCCTGATCAAATTGATAATCATAGAAAAACTAAGACAAAGAGGAAGGACTTGGCAACATTTTCTTTTTTGGGAAGGCTTTGAGACCCAAACTCAGCCCATGAATGAGCAGAAGAAAGTTGGGAAAAAAAAATTAACTCCTCAGAGCAGCTTGAGGAGGAGGAGAGCTCTTCCAGGACCACCAGAGGATAGGATTTCTAGCATAAAGTCTCAAAGAGCAAAGAAAAAATCAGATTTTGAAACCACTTCAGAGTATCCTACAGTAAAGAAGACAAATATTCTCAATCTACCATACACAGACTCGGAAATAGAGCCAGAGAAAGAAGATGAAATTCCAACCATTAAAATCCCTGAACACTCCATGGAATTTGCACAAGACTGTGAGACTTTTACTCCCATTGATGAAGGTGAAACATCAAAGAGAAAAAAGTCAAAGAAATCACAAAAAATTAAGCAACTAAAGGAGGTGACTGCTCAACAGGAGGTTTTGGAAAGAGTAATCAAGGCAAGATACAAATCCATGTCTGACAATTTCACAGAGACAAATCCAGCATTTGAGAAGTTGGCTCATGAGAGTGTCAAAGACAAAAAGAAAAAGAAGAAAATCACCAAGGACTATAACAGTTTATGGTGGTTAGCAAAACGCCTTAAGAGGAAAATTAAGAAATTGAAGAAAAAGCATAAGTCACATCCAGATATACAGGTACTAGCCCAGGTTGCTATGAATATGCAGGGAGATAAATCAAAGACACACTAAGTTTTTGGTAAAACAACAGTTTTGGAGGTGGAAGTTTCCTTTTTGGCCAAGACATAACTTTCACCAGCGCAAAGGGTAAATTTACAATCAGTTAGCTGATGAAAGGCAGAACTTTCACCAGCTAACCAGCAGATCATAAGGTTAATTAGCTGGTGAAAGCACAAAAAGAAATTTTTGAAAGATAAGTTGGAGCAAGGCAATTTTCAAGTATTTAAAAGGGGTTTGAGAGCATCAAAGGATTAACCACTTAATCAAGAAACACTCAGCATCAGAGATTTGTGGAGATTTTGAAGACCAAATGATAAATTGATCACCTAAAGTTTCGATTATGGTTAATTAAAGGAGTCTAGCTATAGAAGACAGGTGCCTTTACATTTCCATGACACAACAGAGTCCTAAAGGATGATGAAGTACAGATGTCAAAATTGACATAGAAGACAGTTCGTGTTCTAGGAAGTAGTCTTTGTTTATCGATTGCATTTAGTTAAGTTTTATTTTCTATTCTTAGATACAGATCCAAGTTTTCAGGATCTTAAAAACCGATTGTAAAAGGATATAAATGCCTATCTTTTCTAAGAGATAAGGGTTCAAACTGGGAATATATTTTGGCTACTGTATAGACTCTTATTGGATAATATAATTACAGTCTCCTTTTGCTATCAATATCAGATTGCTCATGTATCTTGTTCCTGTACTTTATTTTAGTTTGTTTTAGCTTTTAAAAACTATCATCTCTTTATTAAGCTCATAAACTTGAAGTGAAGGATTTCTTACTACCTTGTATCAGCCCTACACCAAGTTGTATTTGGCAATCAAGATTAGTATTCTTCATCCCCCTCTTTAAAATATCTTGTCTGATTATTGTTTTCTAAAAGCATTGTTTCATTTGAATGTATGATGAGTTGTCGATTACATTAATCATTGAGTTATCCCATTGTTCCAAGTACACCTACATATCATATTTTTAAGTTACCAAGCACCTTTGGTCTACAACCACAAAGGGTTTCTTGGAGTGATAACAAATTGGTGTCGTTGCCGGGGAAAATGAAATTTAAGCTCTACTTTCCTAGGATACGACACAGAGCTGATGTTTGATGATAGACAAAGATTAGACATTTTATTGGTTGTAATTATCTATCTAGAGACTCCACAAGTTCATCCTGGCTCCTAAGAGGATCAGTACTAGTGTGAATCCACAAGAATCACCTGTCACACCAGTGCCCAATCTAGAACTAATTCTCAGAAGAGGAAAGACAATTTAGGGTCAAGCTTCAAAATCAGATACAAAAGGTAATCCTCTCTTTAGTTCTGGAAAATCTACTATAGAAAAATTTGAATTGTTTTCCAAGAGTGCTGATAAAAAAAAACTGTAACTACTGTAGAAGAACAAAGTCCTTTTTATCAATAGGAAAATAACAATGATGATGAATTGACAGATTCAAAATTGGTTGAAAAAGAATTTAAGACTTTAGAAAGAAATCATAGTTCTTCCTCTCTTGAGTCTTTCCATTCATAGCAGAAAGAAGATCATTTAAACATATATACTAGCCTCATTGTTGTTGAACATCTTCTTCAAGAGATGTCTACTAAAGGTGAAGAAAACTTAGATGAATAGCTTGCAAATTTTTACAGAGCCTCATATCAGACCTCTTTCCCATTAGAAGATTCACCTCCTTCACATTCACCCAGTGTTGAATATTCAAAGAAGAAAGTATCACCTCTCTCACCCCTGATCATTATGGCTGCACCACCTCCTTTGACTAAGATGCAACAAATCCTAGTTTCTAGGTATGCGCCACTTATATTGCCAAACCCAGTGTCAGCTATGCCGACAGGAGACTATCAGAAGTATATGCCCAAATTCACAGGTGAGGGCGATGTGTCTGCTAAAGAACATATTGAGGCTTTCTACAGTTATGCTGAAAACCTTAATATTGAAGAGGAAGATGTTTGGACATGAGTTTTTGTCCAAAGCTTAGATGGCCATGCTAGGAAATGGTTCAAAGAACTCCCTGCTGGTTCCATAGCTGGAATTGAGCAATTGGATGATACCTTCTTGAAACACTGGGGTGATAGAAGAGATTTTCTATACTATATCACAAAATTTGGAAATCTAAGGAAACAAAATGGTGAGTCAGTCTCTGATTTCACTAAAAGGTTTAATTGGATGTACAGTAAAATACCAGCAGAGATAAAATCTTCATATGCTTCTGCCAAAATCACATATTCTGATTCTTTTGACTCAGAGTTCTGTTTATTGTTGAGAGAAAGGAGGTCACCTACACTATCTCTGATGCAAGATGTTTCCCTTGAGGTGGAATCAAATATTTTGGCTGCTCAAAAGCTAAAGGGAAATTCTGATAGGAGAAAACCCAGAAATGAAGCTTCTTCTTCATCAAATGTTGACCCAAAGTTAGATAAAATGGCTAAGATGTTAGAGTCTCTAACCTATGAGATATCTAAGCTCAAAATTGAAAATAAGCAGCATGTAAAGGGAAGGGGCACTTATGATTATGCAGGTAGAAACCCAAATCAAAATCCTAACAACTTCAGAAGAAATAATCAGCCAACGCAGATTTTGCAAAGAGAAAGGAATCCTACTAAAGATCGGAGAATAAAAGTTCCTCTTCAGAATATCGTGATGGATGAAGATGAAGGTGATTATCAAGAAGATGGAGAAGATAATATTCACTGTGTTGGAGAAGAAACAGGGAAATCTTATCTGACACAACACGACTATGAAGAGGCATTGATGACTGAACAGACAGAGGATAATTCTGCTGATGATGGTATTTTTACGATGAAAGATAAGAACAGATATAATCTCCGATTTAAGTATGATAATGCCCAACAGAATGCACCAGCCTCTCTCGAAAAGAGCACAGCCCTTGTTAAGCAAAAAGATCAGACATCAAAGAATCAACAAACGGATCCCTCAAAATCAAAAGCATCAGCTCCTCCCAAGAAGACTGTTGCCCCTGTCAAGCAACAAATTCCAAAAAGTCAGACCCCTGTTGAACAGCAAAGCATTCAGAAAGCTCCTTTAAATGAGGTAAAAGTCTCTGATAAAGTCCCCTATTCTTTTAATTTTGAGGCTGAAATACAGAAAATTAAAATTCCCATTCCTCTAGTTGAGTTAATGAAAAATGAAACATTCAAGAAAGATATCCTCAAAACTCTGGATCCCAAATCTATATCGCCTTCTGCTGATATTCTCAACACATATGATGAAAATCCAACCATTACTCTGGGCCAAATGATAGAATATAGAGATGAAATATGTCCTCCTTTTTACATCTCTCTAAATATTCATGAGAAAACATTACATAACTGTTTGTTGGACTCCGGTGCTTCTCACAATTTAATTCCAAAGGCGGTCATGGATGAGCTTGGGCTAGAGATCACTAAGTCTTACCATGATCTTTTCTCTTTTGACTCTCAAAAATTCAAATGTCTTGGAATGATCAAGGACTTGGCTGTAACTTTAACCCAAGCATCCATGAAAACTATGGTTATGGATATAGTAGTGGCAGACATCCCACCTAAATTTGGATGTTTGTTATCAAGATTGTGGATGAAGAGGATAGGTGGCACTCTTCAAATGGATCTCTCCTATGCTACTATCCCTATTTTTAGAGGGGTAAACAAAAGGTTATACAGGGAATCACAGCTGGCATACGTAATCAGTGACGAACAAAATCCATCCAACCATCCTATCTATTATGTCGACACAGGTGATCTTGCATTTTACAAATTGATGATTCATTACCAGATGCATTGCTTCTTAGAAAGACCGCAGTTCAGTCCACAAAAGCAGCAGAGGACGATCTTTGGATCATGTTCTTTGATGGCGCTTGTACCAAAGAATCAGCAGGAGAAGGAGTGGTATTGATTTCCCCTTCAAAGAAAACTTCTCACTTGTCCTTTAAGCTTGATTTTAAAGTGACTAACAATATTGCAGTATATGAGGCACTGCTCCTGGGGTTAAATGAAACCAAAGAGATGGATATTAAAATATTACATGTATTCGAGGACGTATATTTAATCATTCAGCAAGTAAATAAGTCTTTTCAAGCAAAACATATCAGGCTGAAAGCATATAGAGATGAGTTTTGAGGGAAATTCATACTTTTGTAGATTTCAAAATTTCATATGTACCCAGAGAAATGAATGAATTGGTTGATTCATTAGTTGTGTCAGCCTGTGCTTCTATACCTCCTCTACCTCATAAATTGAATTACAAAATTCAAGTTAAGTATAGGCCATCCCTCCCTAACAATGTAAAATTCTGGAAGGTTTTGGAAGACGATGCTGAACTCACTAGATTTCTTGCAGTAATAGATGAGTTTGCAGATTTGCAAATTGATCAGGAGAATGAACATGACAATGAAACTGAGAAGCCAAAATTCAGAAGAAAAATTGTAGCACATGAAATAGTACAGTTGTCCACCAACATAATTCCTAAAGGTTTGGTTCCTTTAGAAAAGCTTTTCGATAACAATGATGTAGCTGTCAAATTGGAAAAGGGGGGAAAAGATTCATAAGTTTTGCAGTATAATGTAGCCAACGAACATGATCCTAAATATGTCAACTTAGCTTCACATTTCACTGAAAAACAAAAGGTTGATTATGGTGAATTGTTAAAGGAGTTTGTTGGCATCTTTGCTTGGAAATATGATGACTTGAAGACTTTCGACACAGAGTTAATTCAACACAAGATCCCCTTGAACAAAGATACCAAACCATTTAGGCAGAAACTTAGACCCTTTAATCCTATGTTGCTGCCTACAATGGAAAGGGAAATCAAGAAACTATTGGATGCCCGCAGTATCATACCTCTCAGATATTCAGAATGGATTGCAAATCTTGTGCCGGTTAGAAAGAAGAATGGAGAGATCAGACTCTGCATGGATTTCAGAAATTTGAATAAGTTCTCTAGGAAGGACAACTACCCGCTGCCCAAAATGGAACATATTTTGCAGAAGGTGTCAGGATCAAAGGTGATGTCTTTTATTGATGGGTTTTCCAGATACAACCAGATCGTTGTCCATCCGGACGATAGAGAAAAGACTGCCTTTACTACTCCATGGGGTACGTTTATGTATGAAAAGATGCCTTTCGGATTGATGAATGTAGGAGCGACATTCCAAAGGGCGATGGACATTGCTTTCGTTGGGGAGAAAGACAAATTCATCTTGATATATCTTGATGACATTACTGTTTTTTCGAATAGCCATGAACATCATTTGCAGCACTTGAAAAGGTTATTCCTAAAATGTTGAAGGTATGGAATTTCTCTTAATCCAAAAAAAACAAATTTTGCACTTAAGGAAGGGAAATTACTTGGACATATTGTTTCAACTAATGGGGTGAGGATCGACCCAAAAAGAGTAGAAGCAATTAAAAATTTGTCTCTTCCTAGATCAAAGAAGGGCATTCAGTCTTTCCTTGGGACTATAAACTTTATCAGGAGGTTTATAGAAAACTTTGTAGAACTCACAAAGCATATCACTTCTATGTTAAGAAAGAACTTCGAAGTAAAATGGACTGAAGAAGCCAAACACTCATTCAATGCTATCAAGGAAGCAATTATGACAGCCCCTGCTTTAATCAGCCCCGACTTCGCCAAGGAATTTTATATCTTTTCATTTTCTTCAAAAGATACAATTGCAGCAGTGCTATTGCAGAGAAATGTCGATGATCAAGAGCAGCCAGTTGCCTTCTTCAGTAAAGTCTTGAGGGATGCAGAGGTGAAGTATGAATTATTGGAGAAACAAGTATATGCACTCATTAATTCATTAAAAGCTTTCAGAGTTTACATCCTTCAAGCCAAGGTAATAGCTTACGTACCTTCCAGTTCAGTTAAAGATGTGCTTATACAACCCAACATAGATGGGAAAAGGAGTAAGTGGATAGCAAATTTAATTGAATTTGATGTTGAAATTAAACCGGCAAAACTTGTGAGAGGTCAAGGCCTTGCCAAACTTCTTGCAGAAGAAAATTGTAAACTGCTTGAGATAAATTTGGTAAGTGTAAATACAGATAATGTTTAGTCTTCGGAGGATAAAGGAAGTGAGGAAATGTAGGTCTCAACTCACCTAGCTAATTGCAAATGGTACAACCACATTATTCATTTTCTGCAAACTTTATCAGTCCCTTCATATTTGACAAAAACAAAAGGAAGAGCTTTAAAGCTCAAAGCCATGAATTTATGCATCAATAGCAACTTATTGTTCTGGAAAAATATAATAGGTTTATTATTGAGGTGTATAAACCAAGAGGAAGCAGCTAAGTTCATGACTGAGTTCCATAATAGTGAATTCGGAGGACATCACTATTGGAAGACTACCGCACATAAAATCGTAATATTTGGTTATTACTAGCCATCCTTATTTTCGGATGTGTGTGAGTTTGTGAGAACATGTGACAAGTGCCAAAGGTTTGCAAGCAAACAACAACTGAAATCTCTTCCCCTCAGACCTATAGTGGTCACAGGTCCCTTCCATCAATGGGGTCTGGACTTCATAGGTGAGATTTACCCACCTTCTAGCAGTCAGCATAGATGGATCCTTGTTGCCACCGATTATTTTACAAAGTGTATTGAGGCTATTCCTACTAGGAACGCCAATCATACTGTCATCATTAATTTTATGCAAGAAAACATATTCGCCAGATTTGGTTGCCCTAAGAGAATAGTCACTGATAACACTACTGCATTCAAAGATAAACACTTGGTAAAACTATGTGAAGAGATAGGAGTTCAGCTAGTACATTCCACTGCTTACTATCCACAAGGAAATGGCTTAGTTGAGTCATTGAATAAGAGTTTAGTCAGAATTATAAAAAAGTTGCTTGAACAAAATACCAGAGGCTAGGATTCCAAGCTAAAATTTTCTTTGTGGGCTGATAGGGTTACAAATAAAAAGTCAATTGGTACATCCCCCTTCAAGTTGGTATATAGTACTGAAGCCATATTTCCTGTTCAACTTGCACTCCCAGTTGCAAATTTTTTACAAGAAACTGACTCTAAACCAAGTGATTTAACTCGAAGGATCCACAATCTGGTAAAGTTGCAGCAAGATAGAGAGCAGCTTCTAGAAAAGACAGAATTACACCAAGAAAAGATGAAGGAGATTTTCGACAAGAAAGTCAAAACAAATATTTTCAAAACAGGGGAACTGGTCTTAAAATGGGATGCAACAAGGAAAGAGAAGGGGAAACATGAAAAATTTGATGCTCTCTGGGCAGGTCCTTTTGCCATAACAACAGTTCAACAGAACAATACCTTTGTTCTCCAAAATCTTGCAGGCGAGGAAGTAGCAGGTGGCCCTTTCAATGGGCATTTTCTAAAGACCTATTTTTCATAAGGCTTTTCTTAAAGCCCTGTTTTACTTGTACATATTCTTTTCAGTTATGTTTTTTGTTCTTATTACTTGAATAAGTCCATGCCCAATGGTACTGAGCAAAACAATTTTTCAAATTTTCAAATTGTAATAAAGGCTACTGAGTCTAACTAGGTTCTTGGTGACCTCACAGGGAGGTATCCATCCCAGTTGGAGCCAAATGTTAGCTCCCAAAATGAATCAGTCACTTGGTTTCATTTTGTAGGTGATAGCATGGTCATCTGTAGGTTTCTATATTTGTTTTTAATTTCTTCTAGTGTCAAAACTTATTTTTTACAATTCATGCCTTAGAAATAAGTTGATCCATAAAGGTCTTTTCTATAAAATTTCGTGAAAATATTTTCAACAGCTAACGCGTGTTGCAAGGTTGATGTTAGCTGGTGAAAGCGGCAAGTTTCAACGGTTAAGGAGTACTTTCCCGCAGAAACTTACCTAGTGAAAGCACGAAACACATGTTTTTCTTCTACGATTTCAGAAATAAAAAAGATGACACGCTCAACACACATCACATAATCATTATGAGGCGCTGGTGAAAGAGAATGATGATGAGGATTCTGTTATGCATGTCTAAATCATATATTATGGCGGATCATGTTCGTGAATGCATGCTTCAACAATGATGGCATTGGAGATGACGAATTCACATTCATCATCACAGGTAAAGGAGTAGTACTACTCAGCCGACGACATCAAATCGGCACTTCACACTTTGAACACGCACCGTTCACAGGAAATATGTTATGGTTCCATATTTGAATTCGCAACACCGAGAGTTTTCACCAGCGCCAAACCTTGGCTCAATTAGGAAACTACTGTGACATTGTTTGCAAAGTGTCCGAGGTTCGAGTTATAGATGGCAAGGAAACGAAGCGGTTTATTACCGAGGAAAGAATTGGACAGCCTGTCTTTCTTATAATCACATCCAGAGGTGCAAAAACGTTTCTTAGATGCAGGCTGCATGGGTTATGTTGAAAGGTTACAAAATGGATGCCACCAAACAATAGCTGAAGCATTTGCTAAATCATATGATGGAAACAGAGCTAGTGTGGGTTCTATAGAAATGATAGTTGATGAAGCCGCCATTGCCACAACAACCATCCTACCTAGATTAGGCCAAAGCTAGCTTAAGACAACAACAACCAAGAATCTGAATTTCAGAGCATACCTTAAGGCAGAATTCAGAAATATCACCTGGAAGAAAAGCATGCCAGTTTCTCATCTGGAGGACGAATGGAAAGACCTGTTCAAAGGAATTCAACTCTATATAACCTCATAAGGAAGGTATGATAAGATGATGCTATATCATTTCAAACTCTTAGATCATTTCATAGGGAAGACTCTCCTGAATTTACCTTTTTTCTTTCACAAAATCCTAACCAAAGTATGTAAAAAGATTAGGGCTAAACCTCTAAGTATGAAAAACACTCTTTGTCATTTCGGCCTGATCAAATTGATAATCATAGAAGAACTAAGACAAAGAGGAAGGACTTGGAAACATTTTCTTTTTTGGGAAGGCTTTGAGACCTAAACTTAGCCCATGAATGAGCAGAAGAAAGCTGGGAAAAAGCAATTAACTCCTCAGAGCAGCTCAAGGAGGAGGAGAGGTCTTCTAGGACCACCAGAGGATAGGATTTCCGGCATAAAGTCTCAAAGAGAAAAGAAAAAATTAGATTTTGAAACCACTTTAGAGAAGCCTACAGTAAAGAAGACAAATATTCTCAATCTACCATACACAGAATCAGAAACAGAGCCAGAGCAAGAAGATGAAAGTCCAGCCATTAAAAGCCCTGAACACTCCATGGAATTTGCACAAGACTGTGAGACTTTTACTCCCATTGATGAAGGTGAACCATCAAAGAGCAAAAAGTCAAAGAAATCACAAAAAATAAAGCAACTAAAGGAGGTGATTGCTCAACAAGAGGTTTTGGAAAGAGTAATCAAGGAAAGATACAAATCCCTGTCTGACAATTTCGCAGAGACAAATGCAACATTTGCGAAGTTGGCTCATGAGAGTGTCAAAGACAAAAAGAAAAAGAAGAAAATCACGAAGGACTATAACAGTTTATCGTGGTTAGCAAAACACCTTAAGAGGAAAATTAAGAAATTGAGGCAAAAGCATAAGTCACATCCAGATCTACAGGTACTGGCCCAGGTTGTTGTGAATATGCAGGGAAATAAATCAAAGACACATTAAGTTTTTGGTAAAACAACAGTTTTGGAGGTGGAAGTTTCCTTTTTGGCCAAGACATAACTTTCACCAATGCAAAGGGTAAATTTACAATCAGTTAGCTGATGAAAGGTAGAACTTTCACCAGCTAACCAACAAATCATAAGGTGAATTAGTTGGTGAAAGCACAAAAATAAATTTTTGAAAGCTAAGCTAGAGCAAGGCAATTTTCAAGTATTTAAAAGGGGTTTGAGAGAATCAAAGGATTAACCACTTAATTAAGAAACACTCAGCATCAGAGATTCGTGGAGATTTTGAAGACCAAATGCTAAATTTGTCACCTAAAGTTTCAATTATGGTTAATTAAAGGAGTCCAGCTACAGAATATAGGTTCCTTTACCTTTCCACGACACAACAGAGTCCTAAAAGCTGATGAAGTACATATGTCAAGATTGACATGGAAGACAGTTCGTGTTCTAGGAACTAGTCTTTGTTTATCGATTGCATTTAGTTAAGTTTTATTTTCTATTCTTAGATACAAATCCAAGTTTTCAGGATCTTAAAAACCGATTGTAAAAGGCTATAAATGCATATCTTTTCTAAGAGATAAGGGTTCAAACTGGGAATACATTTTGTCTACTGTATAGACTCTTATTGGATAATAGAATTACAGTCTCCTTTTGCTATCAATATCAGATTGCTCATGTATCTTGTTCCTCTACTTTATTTCAGTTTGTTTTAGCTTTTAAAGACTGTCATCTCTTTATTAAGCTCATAAACTTGAAGTGAAGGATTTCTTACTACCTTGTATCAGCCCTACACCAAGTTGTATTTGGCAATCAAGATTAGTATTCTTCATCCCCCTCTTTAAAATATCTTGTCTGATTATTGTTTTCTAAAATCACTATTTCATTTGAATGTATGATGAGTTGTCTATTACATTAATCATTGAGTTATCCCATTGTTCCAAGTACACCTACATATCATATTTTTAAGTTACCAAGCACCTTTGGTCTACAACCACAAAGGGTTTCTTGGAGTGATAACAGTAGGTAGTACCTAAAATAAAGTACTTAGCACAAAATTCTCATGCAAAGTTGGAAAACAACACAATTTTGCAGAGTAAGTATAGAACTAAAATATAGGGGCATCATGACCTTTGGTAGATTAGGTTGAAAGAACAAATTTCAGGAAAGGAAACATTGTACTTCATAATAGAGGAGAGAAAATTCCCTCACCTCATTCAATAAATATTTTGGGGACAAAAATCCTCCCTAAATGGGGAGGTATGATCGATATTTTATCATCATGCAATTTTTCATCTATCTTGGTACTTTCTGGGTGGAAATAGTTGGAGGAATTGACTTCTAGGGCCATTTTAGTGGCAGGTCCCAATTTAGAAAATTGGGGTCCAGAAACTTCTCAATCCATTTTGACACATTAAATGGAATTTTTGGTGGTTACAACATCCAAATATTGTGTACACGACCTCAAAATCGATATGCACACTTATAATTTTCCAATTGTGCAAACATCACCTCAATCAGAGCTCATATGTGAACATTATGCCTCCCGCAAGTTGACCTACCTTGTTGACCATGATGGTATGAGTGCATGCCATGTTAGCCCCCAATATTCACACATATAGGTCTAGCCACATGTTTAATTTAAAGAATATTCTAGAAGGGTCAAACCTTATCACTAATTGAAGGTTGAGGAAGTAAAAAATGGTAACCCTAGATGACTATCGGGATATGTTAAATACTAGGACGCTAGGAGGAGAATCAATTCCATTATTTTGTATTATACTTATTCCATAGATGATCAAAACATATAGGAGTGGTATTTTGAGAGAATAACAGAGGAGGAATATTCTATAGTATCCTTTCATGCCACAATGTCATAGGAAAATCCATAGTGAGTTCCCATTCCTTTGTATTTTCATTTTGATAACTAAAGCAAAGAGAGAAGAGCATAATTGAGCATAAGAATATTAGGACAAGAAGATTGGAAGAAAAAGACCTCAAGCCATAATTCTCAACATGTATTCATCTTCACGATACAAATATATAATAAAACCATTAAACCACCTCAATTATTCCCAAATAAACACCTCATCAAGAGATAAGGTAGGAGGAGACAATATAGGAATGTAGAAACACACTTAAGATAACAACTATATCCTAGTATGTAAATTATACAAAAGTGGTATACTTGGACTTAATGATTGTATATGAGAA